>JAPKLW010007163.1:0-15623 GCA_026898455.1 Plectranthus barbatus
ACTTAGAATATTTTAAGCCTAGTTTGCACAGTTATCAGTTTTCAGATATACACCAGCACTTGAGTGCTGGGTTTCAAATACAAATTTAAATACTGAAAGCAGATAAAGGCAAAGGATTTTTATAGTGGTTCGATCAACTGATCTACGTCCACTCTCCAGTCGACTCACTGGAAAATTCACTATAAGAGCAATCAGGTACAAAGAGTCCTACGATCTATCTCCAGCTGGTAGATGCCCCGTCTACCAGTCCACTGGATCAACCGCTCCCGGTCCTTGTCCTTCTTCAGCTCTCGTCAGATGGATGGAGTGCGAGCACGTCACTTCAACCTCCTCCTCTGACTGGTTGGGTGTTGAGTTCTCCCAAGAACGTAAATCTTCTACGGCAAACTGCCCGTAATAACTCAAGAGCTGGCTGGCTCTAGAGCTGCTATGTTCTTCCTCAGAAAGAGAAAGAACACCAAGCGAGGTCTGTAACTTACAAGCTGGAAGCTTGAAGTCTCGTGTTTGAATAAATCAACACACGGATAGCCTTTAGAGAGGCCTCGAAAGTTGTATGCTTTTACTTGTTTGAGCGTAATAAATTTCAGTCTTTCGGTAGGTGAAGAATTGGCCAAGAACATTGAATGTTGATGGATCCCAGGTATTTATAGCCGAGGGATCCCATTCAAATATTCTAGCCGTTTGGACACATCCGGAAAAGTCTCTGTCCTCGCATGTCCTTCTGACGGCGGCAGGTAGGAATTTCCGGAAAGCGCCATGCTTGTGTCCGCTTTTTCTGACACAGGCCTCTTTGTGTCAGAACGGCATTATTTCGTCAGTACGAGGAATCGCAACTGGTGTCTTGAACTGATAGACTTTAAGGATATCCTTCCTTAAAGTCTTACTTTGTCAGTATATTCCTCAGACGAATCTTCTTTTTGTCTCTAAGACTCTGGGAGAACGAATCTTCAATTCTGCTGGTAACATCCGACTGGTAGATCATTCTGGTGATCTTATGCTGGCAGTCTCTGCTGGTGACTTAGCGCTTGCACAATCTTAGTCTACCAATTTGTCTGGATGTTAACTCTTGGAATCTCCCTTGACTGGTGGCTTCACCGCTGGTGAATAGTGTCAGCCAGAACACGTATTCTGCTGGTAGGATTTGTCAGCCTCCTGCTGGTGAAATCTTCCCAACTGGTGAACAGTAACCAGTCATTAGCTCTTGACTCCATGCTGATGAACAGTGTCAGTATGGGTCTGTCAGTCGTCTGCTGGTGAGACTTCTCTCAACTGGTAAGCACATCTCATGCTGGTGAACAGTAGTCAGCATGAGTCTTGATCAGCTACGACTTACAACTCAAAAGACCTAAACAGGACTTTACATTTGAGACTAGAGCTATTCTAGAGACAAACTGACGCTGGTTGGACTTAGGATTTGATGCACCAAAACTATGATCTAGACAACAGAGTCACAACATTTCTATGAGTGCTTCTAGTTCTATAATCTAACAAGTGAGCTACTGAGGGAAAGGAAACTTAGCCAAATTTCCCAACATGTAGCAAAGCAGGTAAACGTATCCGTACCTTGAGTAATCGTCAATGAAAGTGACGAAATACTCGTACCCTCCGCGAGCCTGCGTGGACATCGGACCACATAAGTCAGAATGGATCAATTCCAACACTTCCTCTGCTCGAGACTGACTAGCCTTGAAAGGCCTAGTTGACATCTTGCCCTCGATGCAGGATTCGCAGACTTGATAAGGTACAGCCCGGACTAGGTCCAATGTACCGTCATCTGCAAGTCTCTGAATCCACTTCAAGCTGATGTGACCCAGTCTCAAGTGCCAGAGATATGTAAGATCCTCATCAGAAGAAGTAAGTTTTCTCTTCCTAGGATTATCAATTACGGATGAATTACATGCAATACTTAAGGACAGATTTGATCAAAGCAACATAGAGATTGTAAATCAACATACCATAATGGACAACATTGTTATTACCAATGATAAATAACAAATATCCATAAAAGTTGATGAAATTTATCCTGCCGATAAACCACGGCCCACAAATAAATTCTCCAATGTACTTTAACTCATCAAAACATAAGGAAAAGAAAACTCAATGAAGCTCCGTCATAAAACGTTGCCTTCATCCTGTTTGGTATCTTCTTGCCATCACTCACCAGCCTTGTCGGCATGGTCCCCTGCAAAGTACAACAACATGATCAACAAGTCAGTGCTTACAGCTCTAGAAGAGCAACAACTGACTCTAATCATGCTTGCAGTTATACATGCAAATGGCATACCTTGTCTAGCTTTGTTGGCTTGACAATCTTTCCTCCAATGTCCTTTCTTACCACACCTGAAGCACCTGTCCCTTTCAGTCGCCACCTTAGGCTTTTTCCCAGCCCCACCATCCTTCACAGGTGTCTTCTTGGCCCATTTCTTAATCCCTTTCTTCCGCTTCATACTTTTCGGTACAACAGAGAGATTACCAGAAGTGGCCAAGGCAACCTTCTGAGGGTTCATGACCGATTCAGCTGCCATCAAGTCATTGAGTAACTCGTTAAGAGTATACTCTTTCTTGTTCATGACAACATTCAGTCTAAAACTCTCAAAGGACTTGGGTAGAGAGTTCAGTATGATATCGACCTTAGCCTCAGCGTCGATACCTCCACCATGCACTGTCAGTTCATCCATGAGGTGAGTCATGGTAACTACGTGCTCTCTCACTGAGGTGCCATCAGTCATTTTCTTACTCATGATTTCTTTCATGAGATTGAACCTGACAGCTCTATCAGTTTCCCCATAGGTCGCCGTCAGACTTAACATGATGTCATAGGCATCCCTATGGTGCTGATGTTGCTGCTGCAAGACTTTCGACATAGTGGTCATCATATAGCACTTGACTACATTGTTCGATTTCTCCCACTTGTTATAATAGTCTATTTCCTCTTGAGAGGACTCAGCAGTTGGCACCATGGGACAAAGTACTTGCAGAACAAACATATGTTCTTCTGCAATCAGGAGGTATTCAAGATTGCGTTTCCATTCCAGAAAGTTTGGACCAGTTAGAGTGTTTTGTGCGAGAATGTTGATCACATTAGACATAGACATATCTGAAACAATAAAGAATCTTAAATAAGAACATACATGTTGAACTTCGAAAACAAATGCATTGAAAACCTTTTAATAAATCAAATACAAATGTTTTCCACTAATTGCCCAAGAGTTCCCACCGCAAGCTACACTCGTAGACGTTCATGATGTCACCCTCAACCAGAACTGCGGGTTTTAAGCCACAATCCATTTAATTTCACTACCATGTCAGGATGCTTTTGACACTAGAAATTAATAATTAGTGAAAACCTTAGACCAAGCCATCTCTCAAGAACAGGGATGCAATTCTTGCATTATATTCTAAGATGCTTGTAAGCAATTAACCACAAATTTAACTCCGGCCAAAAGAGACAGTTTAGCATGGCACGCAACCATACCGCACAACCCTTAAAGCTTTTCTTATCTATAATTTAAATCAATCCTAGAATACTTGTGAAAGAGGTCTACGCAAGCTACACTCGTAGACGTTTACGCAAAGCCCTCCCACCATTCACATGATTTAAATTGTTTGTCTAGAAATCCCAACAACCGTACCCATGCACCTCCGGGAACTAGAAAGCTACACTCGTAGACGTTTACTAGAACGAGAGATACACTTACAGCCTAGGACCGCTTTGTGGAGGTCTATTGATTTTAATTAAAAAATCTGCTTAGTATTTTTCTTTTAAAAGGTTTCTTTATGCGCACACATAATTTTCTTTTGTCATTATATTTTCCAAATTTTTGCATGTAATTAAACAAGCCAAAAAATTCCCAAAATATAATCCAACAAAAGAAATTAATCACATAAGCATGCGTGGAAAGCTGTAAATAATAAAAGCAGTAAAACATGCTTTTCCTATTATCTACACAAGCTTAATTGCGCACATAAATAAATCACATATCATACGAGGACAATTAAGGCAAACAAAAATTCATCGTGGCCCCAAAAATAGAAAATAAAATCTATCTATTACAAATTTGAAATTTTGAATTAATTTGGATAAATCCAAATCTTTTCAAATCTTCCAAATCTTCAAGGGCCTTCAAAACTGGATACACCAAATCTTTTGGATTTTTAGGCTTTTGTGATCTGATGATTTGCCCTAACCCTAATGCAAACCCTAGGGTTTACACAGGATTGTACAAACCACAATAACACAAGCCACCGCGACGGGATAGCAGCAGCCGACGACAGCCAAAGCCGCCGCCGACCGCCGCCGCCGCTGGCCCAGCGCCGCCTTGCGCCGCCGCGCACGCGCGCACCGTGCGCTCGCCGTCCATGCCTGTCGCCCGCGCCGTGCGAGGCCCTGCGCTGCCATCGCCCGTGGCTGCACGCGTGCGGATGCCTGCCGCCGCCGTGCACCGCCCTTCGTCGGCTCCGTCTTCGTTCTTCGTCCTCGACCCATCCAATTACAAATTTGAAAATTACAGAAAATCTATTCTATTACAATTTTCAAATCTACACTAATCACGGATTTTCTCGTGATTTTACAAAAACAATTCAGCCCTACACGGATAAACCACTGCGGGCTGAATAAACGGATTGCCACGAGGAACAAAAACCAAACATCCACAAAACAATAAATTCATACATGCATATTGAATTTAATTATGAACAACAGAGCCATAAATCAGAAACGTGGCTCTGATACCAATTGTAGGGTTTTTCCGTGAACCGAATCACCAAAACCAAACTGAACCGGATTGATCTATGGATATTGCTCATAATTCAAATTCTCAAAACCCTAGCATGCTCCTATGAATTTAATACGAAGAATTGTGGATTTTAGAGTTTACCGTAACTCCGTCGAGTCTGAACCAATCTTTCGCGTTTGAATTCCAAAATCCAATTCAACCACGCGATCCGATTTAATCTGCGGAAATAGAAATTAGAGACCTAATTTCTAGATTAAAATCGAAATAGAAAGAGAGAAGGAAGAAAGAAATCTTTTCTCCAGATTAGATCTTCAAGGTTGTGTCCCAATGCTGATCAGATCTACTACTGGTGAGGACTCCGTAGATCTGTATTCTGAGCAGGACCAGAATCGAAATTCTCCTCCTTTTTCTTCCCAAAATCGGCGCCCACCTCTCTCTCTCTAGGGTTTGTGTTTCAACTGTGTTACAACTTATGAGAGAGAGCTGTCTTTTTATAGACCTAGGGTTGGAAACCCTAATGGGCCATTTTGGGCTGATTTCAACATATTTAATTGGGCCAGTCCTGGGACCTAATGCAAATAATAAAGTAGGCCTATAAATTAATTAATTCCCATGTCCACAACCCAGGACACAATTAATTAATTAATATTAATTCTTTTTCACCACAGAATTAATACTGACCTACCCCTTTATTACCACGTTATGAGAACGGGTTGCATTAATTGAGAATCCCCATATTTAAGGTTACCGAACATCCATTAATTAATCGGAGACTCTGATAAGCTCTAACTACAATTAATTAATATCTTATAATTCCTGAGTAGTACCACTCAAACCTTATCACTCGTGCCTGAACTTAATCAGCCTGCAGGACTTTGGCACGATGAATGTTATTGAGCTCCACAGGGAATGTCCCCATTCTATTACTCGGATATGGTTACCTAAGTCCAGTCTCAGGCGGTACTACACGAACTGCTGTTACCCAAGATGCGGATATACGAGCACGTTACTTAAGCTCTCTGATCACTGTAATTTCTACAGATTAATTATAGAAATAGTGGCAAATAAATTTGTAAACCCTAAGGTTATCGATCCAGGGGAATGAAATAACGAAAAATCCTAAGTACTAAATCAGACGTTCTTGAAAATATTGATTAGGAAAATCGAATAAAAGGTTTTGTTGTTTTGAAATCGCAATACTTGCTATCGAAAATTAAACAGGGAAATTTAAAAAGCTTTTGAATTCAAATAAGAGAAGCACAGATTCCAGGGATATCTACCTATCAAGTATGACATGTATGAATGAACTGATTAATTCCCAATTTTAATTCCTCTTCGTAGTGAAACATCAGAAAAGTATTACGAACTTCTTTGTTGGACAATTCGTAAAGTTGATTAGTCAATTACCTATCTCCGCTCGGTCTCAAGATAAATTAACTAACTCCAAAGATCTACAGATTTATTCCTACAATCAATCTCCTTCAGTTACGACAAGAAATCAGATTATATTGTGAAAATCTCTTTCGATTGAAAACTATCACAGTTACGTCTCAAGTAATCAACTAGATAATCCTAATATGTGATCAGCAAATCAAGATTATGAATAAGCACAGATTTCACAAACTACGAAGGGAAAGGGAAAATAATTCAATTCATCAAAACATGTATACATAGATAGTTCGAAACCCTAGAATCTGAAAAGAAGCTTAGTTACACATATTCAGAGTAATATTCATCATAGAAAGATAAAACCTGAATTACATAAAAACTTGGGTTGGAATGTCTTCCCACAAAACTCTGTCTTCAAACATAAACCCTAGAACTCTTGGAATCTCTAAAATCTGAAATCTGGAGTAAAACATATGATTGGGGATTGAATTCTTCTAAAAATCGAATTTATGAAGCTATTTATAGAGGTGGAGGTGTATCCTATCAAATCTAGAGCTAAAGATATGAATAAATCCGAATTTTATCAGATTTTCGCTCCAGCAGACATGTATGCGTCGACCGTGGCTGATCCACGTCGACCGAGTCTCAACTTCTTGCTTCGTCGACCGCTTCCGATTGGCGTCTGTCGACGCGGCTTCTCGCCCCTCCTGCGCGGTCTCACGGTTTTGGCCATAACTTCCTCATCCGAACTCCGATTGACCCGATTCCAGTTGCGTTGGAAAGCTAATTCAAAGCTCTATCCATTTCCATGCGCCAATAGCCCGAATTCCTCTTGTGGATAAACACTTCACTGCTACTCTTACACGTCACTGCTTCCGGAACGGTTTTCTCATGAGTTTAGGCCTAAAAACCTGCATAAACCTCAAAACACACCTAATACCACCTAATATTGACATCATGCATAGAATATATATATAAACTCAATAAAACTACATAAAATAGTATAAAAATAATATAGATAAGTGAGTGAAATAATGAGCTTATCACTCTCCACCATGGCAAGTCAAAGCAACAGTCAACCCGTGCAAACCCCTAAACCTTCGTTAGGGTTTGGACTCAATCAATATAACGAGATCTTTTATTCGCTGATGTCAAACAAACGAATATATCTCACTACGGTCCATCAATACGCCACCTCTGCGTACCAGCATGTCAAGTAACCAAGACAGACTACTTATTCCGACAATGCCGCAGCCATCCGGACAGACGTATCCTCATACGCTGTCTCGGCTGTGATCAGGTTTATGTCTCACTAGGTCAAGTGATCATACTGTCTTCTGCGATCTACAACACGCCGAATGATCGTCCCTATCGGTGAGACAAGAGGATACCATTGTTCATACATGCTTTCAGATAGGAGAAATAAATCGTTGTATACTCATTGTAATAAATGCTTTCAGTATACAAAACCCATCACGGATCCCATCAGAACTCCGAAGTTAAGCGTGCTTAGGCGAGAGTAGAGCTAGGATGGGTGACCCCCTGGGAAGTCCTCGTGTTGCACCCATTTTTCCTTTTGCCATCACCGACTCTTCTGCACCACCGTTTCTTTCTTTCTTTTTTTCTTGCTGTTATTCCAGATTCTCGATAGTGTCGGGTCACGCGGATGCCGAGAAAGCTGAGGCAACTTCCCAGCACGGGCTCCGCCCGCTCGATCGCTGAAAATGTGGCCGACAGTCGAAAAACTGGCCGAAAAGCGCCTAAACACGTCTTTTTGAGGCTGAAATCTGCCCTAAACCGACAAGACGGTTGACAACAACGTAGGGATCGGCGAGAGCTTCGCGTGCATATGCATTAATAGAATTAACTCTTCCCGGATCAAAAGTAACGCACGTTCAAAGTTCTGCGTCGCAGTTCGGCCCACAAATTGTTTACTTAAATAAATAGATTGCCTGTTGTACTTTGGGTGCAATCATACCAGCACTAATGCACCGGATCCCATCAGAACTCCGAAGTTAAGCGTGCTTAGGCGAGAGTAGTACTAGGATGGGTGACCCCTGGGAAATCCTCGTGTTGCACCCCTTTTTCCTTTTGCCATCGCCGACTCTTCTGCACCACCGTTTCTTTCTTTCTTTTTTTCTTGCTGTTATTCCAGATTCTCGATAGTGTCAGGTCATGCAGACTTCCCGGCGCGGGCTTCGCCTACTTGAACGCTGAAAACGTGACCGATAGTCGAAAAACAGGCTGGAAAAGAGCCTAAATGCGCCTTTTTGAGGCCGAATTCTGCCCAAGATGGACAAGACGGTTGACAACGACGTAGGGCTCCGCGAGAGCTTTGCGTGCATATGCATTAATAGAATTGACTCTTCCCGGATCACAAGTTACGCGCGTTCCAAGTTCTGCGTCGCAGTCCGGCCCACAAATCGTTTACTTAAATAAATAGAACGCCTGTTGTACTTTGGGTGCGATCATACCAGCACTAATTCACCGGATCCCATCAGAACTCCGAAGTAAAGCGTGCTTGGGCGAGAGTAGTACTAGGATTGGTGACCCCCTGGGAAGTCCTCGTGTTGCACCCCTTATTCCTTTTGCCATCGCCGACTCTTCTGCACCCCCGTTTCTTTCTTTCTTTTTTCTTACTGTTATTCCAGATTCACGATAGTGTCGGGTTACGCGGATGCCGAGACAGCTGAGGCGATTTCCCGGCGCGGGCCCCGCGCGCTCGATCGCTGAAAGCGTGGCCGACAGTTCAAAAACTGGCCAGAAAAGTGCCTAAACATTCCTTTTTGAGGCCGAGATGTTCCCTAAACCAGCAAGATAGTTGACAACGACATAGGGCTTGGCGAGAGCTTCACGTGCATACGCATTAATAGAATTAACTCTTCCCGGATCAAAAGTTACGCGCGTTCCAAGTTCTGCGTCGCAGTCCGGCCCACAAATCGTTAACTTAAATAAATAGAACGCCTGTTGTACTTCGGGTGCAATCTTACCAACACTAATGCACCGGATCCAATCTTTACTCCGAAGTTAAGAATGCTTGGGCGACAGTAGTACTAGGATGGGTGACCCCCTGGGAAGTCCTCGTGTTGCACCCCTTTTTCCTTTTGCCTTCGCCGACTCTCATGCACCCCCATTTCGTTCTTTCTTTTTTCTTGCTGTTATTCCAGATTCACGATAGTGTCGGGTCACGCGGATGCCGAGATAGCAGAGGTGACTTCCCGGCGCGGGCCCCGCCCGCTCGATCGTTGAAAATGTGGCCGACAGTTGAAAAACTGGCCAGAAAAGAGCCTAAACATTCCTTTTTGAGGCCGAGATGTGCCCTAAACCAGCAAGACAGTTGACAACGACATAGGGCTTGGCGAGAGCTTCGCGTGCATATGCAATAATAGAATTAACTCTTCCCGGATAAAAAATTACGTGCGTTCCAAGTTCTGCGTCGCAGTCCGGCCCAGAAATCGTTTACTTAAATAAATAGATTGCCTGTTGTAGTTTGGGTGCGATCATACCAGCACTAATGCACCGGATCCCATCAGAACTCCGAAGTTAAGCGTGCTTAGGCGAGAGTAGTACTAGGATAGGTGACCCCTGGGAAGTCCTTGTGTTGCACCCCTTTTTACTTTTGCCATCGCCGACTCTTCTGCACCACCGTTTCTTTCTTTCTTTTTTTCTTGTTGTTATTCCAGATTCTCGATAGTGTCAGGTCATGCGGACTTCCCGGCGTGCTCGATCGCTGAAAACATGGCTGACAGTCGAAAAATTGGCCAGAAAAGCGCCTAAATGCGCCTTTTTGAGGCCGAGATCTGCTCTAAACTGGCAAGACGGTTGACAATGACGTAGGGCCCGGCGAGAGCTTCGCGTGCATATGCATAATAGAATTAACTCTTCCCAGATCAAAAGTTACCCGCTTTCCAAGTTCTGCGTCGCAGTCCGGCCCACAAATCGTTTACTTAAATAAATAGAACGCCTGTTGTACTTCGGGTGCGATCATACCAGCACTAGTGCACCGGATCCCATCGGAACTCCGAAGTAAAGCGTGCTTGGGCGAGAGTAGTACTAGGATTGGTGACCCCCTGGGAAGTCCTCGTGTTGCACCCCTTTTTCCTTTTGCCATCGCCGACTCTTCTGCACCCCCGTTTCTTTCTTTCCTTTTTCTTGTTGTTATTCCAGATTCACGTTAGTATCGGGTCACGCAGATGCCGAGACAGCCGAGGCGACTTACCGGCGCGGGCCCCGCGTGCTCGATCACTGAAAACGTGGCCGACAGTCGAAAAACTAGCTGGAACAGCGCCTAAACGTGCCTTTTTGAGGCCGAGATGTGCCCTCAATCGGCAAGCCATTCGACAGTGACGTAGGGCTCGGCGAGAGCTTCGCGTGCATTGATAAGCTCGTTTTTCTACTCACTTATCGCATTGTTTTTCTTTTCTTTTATGCATTTTAGTACGTTATATTGAATAAACTGAGCATGAGTATATATTAGAGGGTGTTATGCTTGCCATGGTAAGATTTCGCAGGTTTTAGGCCAAATCCAATGGAGAACCCGTACCGAAAGCAGCAGATGTTCAAAGAAACAGTCACTACTTCTTTCACCGATGGAATCTGAGCTGATGGAGAATGTCATTTGAAAGATCATTTAATTAGCTTTCCAACGCAACTGGAATCGGATCAATCGGAGTTCGGATGCAAAAATTATGGCTAAAACCGTGAGACTGCGCAGAAGGGTCGGAAGTGGCGGAAACGTCTCTGTTTCGACCGAAATGAAGCTATCTCGGCCGGGCCGAATTCTCCATCTCGGCCGTGGCAAGAGCCATCTCGGCCGAGACAGACTGTTTTGGCGAGATTTTCACATATTTTGGGCGAGAATTGCTTGGGGAACAAGATATACATCAATTTGGAAGCAATAAATCATACCTTTTGAAGATATGCATCCAAGGCCTCAACCCTACTACTATATAAACTCTTCAATAGCTCAGAATTATTAGCCCCTTTAGTTTTGAAATTTTATCTTCTTTCCCCTTTACAGTTTTTACACCTTTATTTTTCTGTTTTCTTTAGAATTCCTCTTTACTTTTATTTGTTGAACCTTTACTTTTTAATGCAATCTTTATTTTTCCCGGCCATGTTTATCTTTAATATGTTAGGCTAGAACCCTAAATAGGTTCTAGGGTTTCTCCATCTGTGATACATGTTTTGATTCAATAATTCAAACCCTTTTATTGGTTTAAACTCTTTGATTTTATTTCAAATCCATTTTCAATTGAAGGATCGAGAGATGAAAATTGGAATAGGTTTTAGTTATTAATTGAAGGACCGAGAGGTGAAAATTGATAATAGGAAGTGAGAGTTTAATACATTAGATTTTCTGTCCGACCAAGAAGAATTCAATCGTAGGAAAATCTAGATCTTTATTGAAATTGATTAATTGGTGTATTTTGAGACCGAGAGGAGATAGATCACTAATTAATAATTTAGGTTTTAATTGCCCGACCAAGGAATTAATTCCACATTAATAGATTTTCCACCAAAAGTATCTTTTATGGTTTGAGTATTTGTTTCTTGCATGTTGATCAGATTGGTAGATTTCCCTGGAATCTGTGCTTTTTATTATTTGAATTTTCCTCTTTAATTATTTCTTTTGAAAAACCAAAAACCTCAAATTTGATTTGCCCAAACAAAATATCTGAAAACCATATCCAGTACATGATTTTCCCTCGTTGCACTATCCTTGTGGGATCGACCAACCCTAGGGTTGTTTATAAATTTATTTGCCCTTTGCTATAATTTGTATGCAGATTTAGCATCGATCAAATTGGCGCCGTTGCCGGGGATAGTCAGACGGCGAGTTGTTACTGGAAAGTTGAAGAACTTCTGGATTGGGTTGTATTTTCTTAATTTTTATTTTTAATTTTCGAGTCAGTTCTATTTTTTTCGTGTGCGTGTGTGTTCGTGTCGCGTCTGTGTCGGCCGAGGTGAGTCCCACCACGGTCGAGATGAGTTACCCGTCTCGGCCGTGATATCATTTGCCACGGTCGAGACGTATTTCTCCATCCCGGCCGAGATAAAGTCCAAAACGGCCGGGACAACCTGATCTTTTCCTCGTTTTCTGTGCAGGTGCATGAACACACGGAGCAAAGGGAAGACAATCGAGCCCATTATACCAGAGATCGAAGCAGCCTGCAGAAACATTAGAAAGAGAGGAAAAAGACTGAACTTTGAGATGGAAGCAAATCAAGAAGCCCCTCTGCAGAACATGACACCAGAGGAGCAGAGGCAGTTTGTGAATGAGGTGCAACAACTGAGGGCGCAACTTCTTGCAGCCCAAGCTACCCAAGCCGAGCAAGCCACAAGATTGGCGGAACTGAATGAAAGGCAGGTCATGGTGCCACAGAGGTCTATTAAAGACCGATTTTTACCACAGCAGGAGGAAGCAGGATTCAGGGTTGGCATCAACGCCAACAATTTTGAGCTGCGCACAGGGCTGATACAGATGGTGCAGCAGAACCAGTTTGGGGGGAGAGCCGTAGAGTATCCGTATGCCCACCTCAACCAATTCATAGAGGTGTGTGACACGATAAAGCAGAATGGAGTCCCCCAAGACGTCATCAGGATGAGACTGTTCTCGTTCTCACTCAGAGAAGAGGGGCGGTCTTGGTATGTTGGGCTTGATAAAAGCCAAATTGGGACATGGGAGGAGCTGCGAGCAGCATTCCTCACCTACTACTTCCCACCGAGCCTGTTGCTGAAAAGGAAAGCTGCCATCACCACATTCAAGCAGCACTATGATGAGTCACTGGATGAAGCCTGGAAGAGGTACAAGGAGCTCCTGCGACTCTGCCCTGGACATGGAATTGATCTCGAGATGCAGGTCTGCCACTTCTACGAAGGTCTGAACCCTCACATGAAGGAATTGGTGGATGCATCTGCTGGCGGGATCTTGATGAAGAAAAGTGGAGCAGAAAGTATGAGGCTTCTGGCAGACATGGCACTGAACAGCCATCAGTGGCCTACTGAGAGACAGATGCCAGTCAAAGCCGTGGAAGCCAAGCCAGAGTTTGATGTGGTTGCTGAAGTGAAAAAGCTCCGGGAAGAGATTGAGAAGTTGGGAACTGCTAAAGTTGCAACTGTTGCAGAGCCGAGCATGGCTATTGTTCCGGTGGAGGCTGACTACATCAACCGGGGAGCTAGCAGTTCGTCTGGAGCTGCAAATTCGGAGGTAAATTACATAGGGGGTGGTTATCACAATAACTACCGAGGTAATCAGGGGTACAACTATAACCATGGGCGATCTCACCATGGTTTTTCTTATGCTAACCCCACTGCTGCAGAACACCCTCCTCCTGGTTTTGATGTAGGTACTGGAGGCGAGATCGTGGAGAAAAAGAAGTATGTGCTAGAGGAGACACTGGAGAAATTTATCAAGAGCTCGGACAATAGATTTGGCAAAGTGGAGAACGAAGTTAAAGGGATGGCAAATCACATGCAACTGATGACAAAGCACTTGCAGATGATGGACACCCAATTGAGTCAGATTGTCGCTACCTTGGGAAATCAGCACAAGCCGGGCCAACTTCCGAGCACAACAGAGACAAATCCAGCAAAGGCAAAGCCAGTAAATGCCATCTCGCTTCGATCTGGAAGGAGATATGAAGGCCCGAGCAACCCGGAAGGAGGAGAAAGTGAAACAGAGGTGGAGAATCACGAGCAGAACATCTCTATCTCGGCCGAGATGACCCCCATCCCAGTCGAGACAGACGGACGCAGGATGGCTGGGGCAGAAGCTAGCCCGGTCGAGACAGAAGATGCCAGCCCGGCCGAGACAAGCCAGACACGGTCGGGGCAGATGGAGAGCGGGACGGCCGAGATAGATGCATCCCGGTTGAAACACAAGGTAAAGCAGAGCGAGAAGGAAAGAGAGAAAGAGAAAGGAACTGAGCCGGTTGCTGATAAACACTCACTCTGTGCATTTTATTGATAGGTTTATGTTTAGATTATACGTCAGACTGAGCCATTACGTGATGTTTTCATGCGTTATTCTTATTCTTTAAGGAAATATTACGTTTGGCTTTGTTTGATGTTGTTTTACACAGATTTTATACTTATTTGAGCTCAAATGGGATGATTGAGCAAGCATTGTGAGAGCCAATCGGCAGATGAATGCCGAAGAACTTCGAAAAGAGGTTGTGTGTGTTACTCTCGACTCAAAACCGGCGACAAGCATGCAAGGCCGGCGAGTGAGAAGTAAAATCGGCGAGCTGCTCACAAATCCGGCGAACAATGCTGCACAACCGGCGAGCTGCTTCCTTGGCCGGCGATCGCAGGCTGTGCTGGTGGATCGCCGGCTGTGTATTTTTCCCCTCGTGACACACCCGGCGAGCTGCTTCCTTGGCCGGCGATCGCCGGCTGTGCTGGTGGATCGCCGGCCGCGTCTTTTCCCTTCGTGACGAGTTCGCCGACTCATTTGCAGAACCTGCGCTCGCCGGTCGGGACTTCTCCACTCGCCGGACGTGTAGTTTTTACGTAAATTAGCATATCTTTTTGCCCAAATCACATAATTCTCCCATATCTTTTGAGATTGAAAATTCCCACCTATATTTATGAGGACCAAAAGCCAGGAAAAGGTTCCGCCGACTCCCTACCATCGTTCCTTCTTTCATTTTTCCAATTTTCTGAGAGTAGAGAGAGAATGCACAAGAATTCAAGGGAAACTTGAAGAGCATGCCAGGATTCGAAGATTGAAGACTACGGGTTTTAATTTCCTTTTCCTGTTTTTATGACTCTTCATTCCTTTGTTTTTCTGGGATTTAGCATGATTGGCTAAACCCATTTGTGGATTCTAGGGTTTTGAAACTTTGTATTTATTCATTCGACAGTTTATGCAATTTAATGTTCCTTTTCCTTTGATGTTCTAATTTAATCTGGGATTTTCATGAATTGTGATTAACTGGCCATTAATTGTGATTTGAATTGGTAGTTTTTGAACCGAGAGGTCTAGGTTATCAATTATGACGCAAATAAATTAGATTTATTAGAACAATTGTCCGAGAGGAAATTGAGCTTTTAAAGGGTTTAAAATCTAAGGTTTTTATCAAGAGTAAAATTCCTTTTGCGCATCCGAGAGGAGTCACTAGGTATTTTATTTCCATGTTATGGTTTAGAGTCCGAGAGGATCACCTGATAACACTTTCGCGATTGCTCACATCTCTGGAAATTAAATTGGGATTGAATTGCATGAAAACGTTGTTTGTTTAATATTCAAAGTGGATTACCCTGGAATCCTGTTTTCTCACTGTTTTCGAAAATCTTTACTTAAACCTTTTTATTTAATTATTGCTTTAAAAATCAGTCTAGTTAGATAAACCAAACTCTTTTATGAATCGCCTAGATAGTAGTAAGATATCTGTGTTTTAGTGCTTGGTTGTACTTCGAGCCTGCAGTCCTTGAGTTCGATAATTTATTACTTGCCCTCTGCAGTGGTCTGTACACTTGCAGCTTTAGCGCGTT
>JAPKLW010007164.1:0-15622 GCA_026898455.1 Plectranthus barbatus
TCACATTTTCCGCTGCCAAGTTATACCCTGATAATCCGGGACCAACACAAATCGCCAGGAAAAGCTTGTTGCCTAGTAGTGATGGCATTCATCTTTCAAAGGATCAGTGTCATAAGACACAAGATGAGAAAGATGAAATGAGTAAGATGTCGTATGCTTCTTCAGTTGAAAGTCTCATGTATGCTATGCAAGAGACCAAATATCTGCTTTTGTCATTGTCATGATAGCAAGATATCAGTCTTGTTAGGTTTTTGTATACTACAAAACATTATGATTGGTATATCGGTTAACAACTTTGTTTGATATACTGGTAATCATTAATGTCTTGTATACAATGATACAATAATCCTGTCTCATTAGCAAACATATGAAGCAAGCAATGGTATCCTCTTATCTCGTCGATAGGGAGATCATACGGTGTGTAGAAGATCACAAAAGATCGTATAGATCACTTGATCTTGCGAGATATAAATAGTTATCACATCTGAGACAGTCTCAGGATAGATTGTCGGTATAGGCTGAAGCATAAGCAATAATAAGTGGCTTATCTTGGTTGCTTGTTATGCTGGTGCGTGCGGTACGCATTGATAGGACCTAAGGTAAGATCTATTCTTTTATAAGACATTAAAGGAATCTTGATCTTGATGGCTTGATGGAATCCTAAGCCTTAATGAAGGTACAGAGGTATATACAGATTTGTGTGTCACTTTGAGATACTGTGGCAGAGAGTTCTAGTCGAACTTGTATATCTGTATCTTGGGTAGTAGCAATTTGTATATGAGTGTATGTGACTAGAACTAAGTAACCATGTCCAGTATAGGATGGTGACATTCCATAAGAAGCTCAAAAGGTTCAATATGCTTAAATCCTGCAGGCTGATTAAGATCAAGCATAAGTGAAAAGGATTGAGTGGTATTACTTAGGAATAGAAGATATTAATTAATTTTGGAGCTTGTTAGAGCTCAAATTAATTAGTCAATGTCTGTAGTCTTAAATATGGGCATTTTTAGCCCATGCAACCCATTCCACATAACGTGGTAGCAAATAGGTAAGACAATATTGATTCACTGGTGGCATGAATTAATATTAATTAATTAAATATATTTTGGGTTAAATATGGGAATTAATTATTTAACAGGCCTTATTTGCTATTTGCATACTGGTCCGCGATTTGGCCCATGAAAGCTCTAGCCCATCTGAGATTAGATTTCTCCTACAAATACCCCTCAGGTTCTCAGATCTCAACACACCACAAGATCATAAGTTGCTAAGCAGCAAACCAATATTTGGGAGCTCTGATAGGCGACATTGATTTGATAAGAGGGACAAAATTCTGCTTCTCGATAGGCACGAAATCCAAATAAAATCTTTACCAGATTTTCAGATCGGAGCTTGGATACAGATCAGAAGATTAGATCTGGAGGATCTTTTTCTTCTTTCTCTTTTAAAGTTTGACTTTAATTATTAAATTAAAATAAAAATATTTAATCTTTATTCTACAGGATTAAATATGAAGCACAAGGATTCAAAGATTTCAATCTCTATGCTTAAAATTCCTGACACTACGGATGTAAGGTAATCCGATAAACCTCTGCATGATAATTTAAATATTAAATAGTATCATGCCGGGGAATAATTTATGCATGAAAATTATTTGGATATCCACAGAGTTTCTTTGTTTTGAATTATGTGAACTCCGGTTTATGGGATAATTTCTTCAATTGGTATCAGAGCCAAATTCAGATTAGTGGCTCTATAAGTAAAATAATTGTGTTCAATTATTTGCATGTTTATTTAATTTGACTAAATTGCAATTGATGTTTTTTTTGTTCCTCGTGGTTCCCGTGTTTTGTATGTTTAATCCGGGATGGTTTATTCGCGTTGAATTGTTTTTCACCATGAGAAAATCTATGATCAGATTTTAGGAATCGAATGTAATAGAATAGATTTGTATTTATTTGTTCAATGTAAAATCTTTCAAAGTGAAATAACAAAGAACAAGATGAAGAACACAAAGAACAAAAAACACAGAGAACGGACTCGATGCGAAATTGCAGCATCGCACAGTGCACGATGTCACAATGCAGCAGCCCTCACGAGCAGCGTGCAGACACAAGTGATACAGCGGCAGCATAGTAGTGATTCTGGCAATGGATTCTAGTGCAAACGATTGCAGCCGGTGTGATGAAGCCTCATGACTGATACACGCACACCTTGCAGTTCACGGCCTTCCCCTCTCGTTACTCAGGTAGCCGCTGGCCGTGCGTAGGCAGCACATGGTTGCAACACTGATTGCAGCGCAAGAAGGTCACAGGAACCATGGACGAGGAAACAACCGCGTGCTGCAGCCTCATTGGGCATGCACGCGCTGTTTGGTTATTCTCAGATCTCTTCGCAGGGCAGCCAATAGCGGTCGTGGCAATGATTGTTGGTGTCGGCCCTTTAGCGTGAAGGTGGAGCCGACCATAGCAATGATGGCTAGCCGCGCAAAGCAGATCTGCTGTCAAGCATGGGTGGCAGTGCGCGGGTCCCTGTACGATTTGACATGGGTGTGTCGGTCGACACACCCAGCCATGTCGACCCTTTGCAAGAAACCCTAGCCGCCGCATGCTCCATCTCTTTCTCCAAATAAACCCTAACCACCATCAACATCTGGAAATGCACTAACGTGCGCAGATGGATGCACATGACTGCAGCTGGCCGTGTATGGGTTGCGCACGGAGGATGTCAGCTCTGGTGAGATTTTCTGCCTCACGATGGTTGGTAGGGAGTGGCACAGAAAGGTTCACACCTCGCAACAAGTGCTTGCGCAGACCTATACGAGCTGAGTCTAGTTGGACGAGGTTATGGCGGCCTGTGCATCTCCGACAAGCTGCTAGATGGTGGTTAACCGTGCACAGGTGGCGCACGATGATGTTCAACATCGGCGGCGAGTTCCTCCAATAGCGGCGGCGGTGGCTGTAATTGTTTTTCAAAATTATGGTTTTTCAGGTTTGATCAAGCTAGTTGACCGGCCGGGCAGCTGATATGCGTGTGAAATGACTACTTTATTGATGCATTATTGTGTTGAGTTCATGCTTATTTGACCCACATATCATAGGTTTCTGTTAGATTTGATGTGTTTTCGAGTTTGTTTGTGTTTGAGTTGTGTTAGGTGGACATTTGAACATAAATCCATGAGTTAGAGCCAACTTTAAGAGTGATTTAGACCCAAATGGATAGTGGAGAGTTGAAAGGGGTGAAGCAGAGCCAAATTTTGACTCAGACCCGTCTCGGTTCGATTGAAATCTGCCTCTATAGGGTAGATTTTGACCCAGCTCATTTCATCTTGGTCGAAATCTGCTCTACATAGGCAAATTTTGACCGTGATGCTTCTGTCTTGGGCAAAATGGTGCAGGATTTTCTAGAGGTTTTTGAGTTTTGGGCCATCTTGGTCGAAACAATTTCATCCCGGGCAAAATCTGCTAGCAGTTACTTACTATTTATAGGGGGAAATCGAGTAGGTTAAGAACTTTTCTGCAATTTTGAAACGCAATTAAGCAAAAATTAGGTTGTTACTCACTTCAAACCACCTCCAAACTTCTCCAAAGACCTAATTGAAGGAGAATCAATGCCAAATCTATCCAATTAGATGCAAATTGAAGAGGAAGTTGAAGATCAAAGAAAGGAGATCAACATTTGGGTAAATTTCTCATTTTAACCATACTTTGTAATGGTTTCTCTTACCTTTGCAATTGAACTGAGCCTCTTCAAAGGTATGAGTGGCTAAGTCCATCTAAGATATTGGGTGAACAATGTATTGGATCTTATGAATTGAATGAATGTTTGTTTACATTCTACTAGTCAAATACAACATACTAGAGCTTTTCCATAGTCAAGTGATGTAGGCATTAACCAATTGCTTGATTGATTGGCATCGAAATTGCAGTCTTTAAGCATATCTAGATGTCGTGATTAGTATGTTTGTATGCAAGTTTTGACCCAATCCATGTGCAGGGATAGCTTGTAGGTAAATAATCCACGAACCTTTGGGAGTGAGATATGATTTGATAACTTGACAGCTTGAGAATCTTATTTCATCAACATCTAATTCACCGGTATAAAGGGGATTAGATAGAATAGGGTGGATTGATCATTCCTAGGAGAATTATTCGTTGATGGTTCATTACAACGTTAATGCTAATGTCCTGTTTTCCTCATTTGTAAATCAAATCAATTTGTGAGATTTTGATTGTTATTATTTGTGAGCTTGTATTGGATAAGTGAAGTGTAACACCCCGAAAAGTTTTAACCTTTTATTATTATTATTTCAACTTCGACAGCTTAAGCTATTTCAGTAATTATTAAATCGCGTAAGATGACAAGATTTAGTCGAAGCGAATCGAAGCTCATTTCCCTATTAAATTTCGACTAGTACACTTAGTGTCGTAATGTAAACTTGGGCTTTGTAAATTCAATGCATTTTGAGCTCAATCTTGAATTAATTCATGAGCCCAAAACAAGAATTATTTATTTAAGCCCAATAAGTCCATTAAAATATGTGTATGGCATTGTGGCCCAATTTTCTAGCTTATGGTTATTACATAATTTCATGAAATTATATCCAGGGCCCAGTTATATTTATGTTAAAGATGATTATTATTCGAGAATAATTCGGAGGCTAATTTTGGAAATTAATTTCCAAATTTTTATCAAAGATCTTTGGCCCTTTTAGAAGGTAGAGGATTATTATTATTATTTACAAACCTTATGTATAATATAAGGTGGATTCTTCAAGTTAAATAATTTCCTAGAAATTAAATAGATTAAGTGGGAGGAGAAATTCCCTATGGAGGGTCTCTCATTCATCAATCCCTCAAAATCGACCTAACCAAGAAAATGGAGGAATAGGCTAGATCTTGGTGGATCTAGAGGCTACACATGGAAAGGAGAAAAAGATACCTGGATTAAAGCAAGAAGAGCAACATTTTCATTTTTGGAAGAGAAACACCAAATCTGAAATTAAACCCATCACGTAGACCATTTCCTAATTTAGATATTATCTCCTTAACATGTTTAATAGGTTGCATGCTCGGTCAAGAAGCTAAGTTTCAAGTTTGAATGCATTTGGTTGAGAAATGTGAAAGATATGCACATATGATTGACTTAGGATTACATTGGTGTTGATACATGAAGCTAGAACTATTGGATGCATAATCTAAGTTGAAATCCATGAACATATATGATTGTGTGATGACTTTGAAGCATGCATAAGTCTGATATTGATATTTGTGGAGCATACAACTTGGTTAAACCCGTTTTTGGGAAGAGAATAAAATATTGAGCAATTTCTGAAAGTCCAACTTTGTGCGATACGTTTGATCATGGAAAACAGGGAAAATGAACTTAGATCGAGCTGATTCTTGGATATGTCATACTTTACAATGTTAAGAGTAAGTTTCAACCGGTTTCACAGAAAAAATATTAAGTGGTTTGAAAGATAAATACTTTACAAAATTGAGTGTCATTCTGTGGCAGTCTGCCTTGTTTGTGTTGTGCAGAAGAATGTACTAATTTTTTGGCTCCTAAAATTTACATGCATAAAGTAGAGTTACTTAGGAGTGTCTCTGAGAAAGTTCAAATAAAAATACTTAGTAGTGTGTTCGTGGTGTATTTTCCAAACCACACCCCTGTTTCTCAACACATTCAGAGCCCCAGAAATGATTAAACTCCCCCGACCTAACCATAGCACATTTTAGAGATCCGTCAATTGGAGAATAAACCTCAATGGATATGATAATATAGAGTATGAACATGATAGGAGTAATGAGAATGAAGTTATGATTTTTGGTTGCTCTCTGCGAAAAGTTGAAAGTAAGCAAATTTTTATGTATGACGATTAATTTTTTAAGTATACTTCCATAATATAATGGGACATGATAGAATCATTAAACATGTTATAATCGGTATGAGTGCCTATTAAGCATGTCTGCACTTGAATTGTAGAGATTGAGCCTTATGAAGTTGCATGATTACATGTTTGCAAATTTGATAAGAGCAATGAATATTAGTAAGTGCCATTTATATAAGCATGCTATATTGATTAAGTGAATGAAATATAATGCATGATTTATGTAGAGCAACTCGGTGGGATGTAAGGATATTATCAAGCATGATATTACATGAATTAAAATATTTGATGAAGTCATATGATTGGAATCGATAAAAGAAGTTTGAATTTGACTAAGTACAGTAAACTCAAGCATGCTAATTGATAAGTTTGTATTCTCACTAACTTATCAATGAATTCTTAGACTGTTTTAGTTGTTTTTAAGGCATCTTACTTGTTTTATCAGGCATGAAAGGGTTTTTTCACGTATTATGCTCGTGGTGGTGTGTTTTGCAGGTTTAGGATTGAATTTGGCTAAGTATGGAGAAGGATGGTTCGTGGGAGCTTCGGTTTTGACTATCGCAGCCCCGCATCGATCAACTTGGCAGCAATGGATCGATGGGGGCAAGGTTAATGCAGGACCGACGCAAGAAGTTCCACGTCGATCGACGCCAATACGCATCGGTCGACATCCACCTGCAAGCAGCGATCGATGTGAGGTTGAAGTGGGGATCGAAGCAAATATCAACATAGATCAACGTGGCAACACGTCATCGACATCGACCCAAATTGGCAAAGATTTGATCGAGAATTGGAAGATATATTTATATCTATTATCCTAGGCCTAATTGGATACATCTATCACCATTATAAATAGCCCTATAGGTGAAAAATTAGGACTTATGCATTGTTTTAGAGACTATTTTCCCAGCAACAATTGTAATCGTTTGGAGTCATTTGTGGAGTTTTATGTGTAGAGATTTCTGCATCAATTTCTACATTTGAGTTTGATAATGCACATCGATTTTAGGTTTTATTGTTTCTTGATATTATCTGTCATGATTATGTGTAACTAAATTCTCAATAGATTCTAGAGTTTTGAACTGTTATGCCTGCGTGCTCGATTTATTGAATTAATTTACCTTTCCGATCGTGGTTTATGAAAGCTAGAGTTTAATTTGCAATCTTGATTTGTTGGCCACATCATATAATTGATTTGTTGATAATTAAAGACTCAAAAGGTAATAATTTTCAATGGAAAAGAGTTTTCATAATATAAACTGATTTCTAGTCTGAAAGGAAAGAAATAGATTATAGGAATGAATTCGTAGGTTTAAGGAGTTAATTGGATTTTCTCAAGATCAAAAGAATAGAGAGAATTAATTAATCTACTTTATGAATTGTCTGAACTAGAAATTCTTAATAATTTTCTGATGTTCTACTATGATAAGGAATTAAATTGGTAATTAATCAATTCATCATTTCATGTAAGGCGTAATAGGTAGAAAACCCAGTGTTTTCCATATTTGAAACCAAAAGTCTTGTAAAATTTTATGTTTCAATTTAATTTTCAAGTTATTTTGTTTTTGAATGTCCAAAACCCCCACTTTTGAATTTTCCTAACCAATGTTCCCAGAAACTACGTTTTAGTACATAGGGTTTTTCGATATTTCACTCCTCTAGATTCGATAATTTATTTGCCACTGTATTATTAGCTTTAGCTAAATTGCTAATCGAAATAATTAGCGATTAAATTTTAGTGCCGTTGCTGGGGACTGAATAGAATTAATTTTCGTCTTATTTTTGAATTTATTTGAATTAGGTTTTAATTTTAGCACTTTTAATTTTCGTCTTATTTTTGCATTTTTGTTCTTGGCGTCGATCGAAATGAGCTCACATTGGTCAACGTAAATTTTTAATTTGCATTAGTCGTCTCAAGGTTGAAGTCGAAGTCAGCATCATTATTTCCTTTTCTTCGAATTTTGTTTTGTTTGCGGTTTTATTCACTACCTCTTTTGTGGTGCAGGTAGTATGTGATTACAAGAGCAAGTGGGAAGAAACTAGTGGAATACGATCCAGAAATCAAAGCCAGTTACCAAAGGAACAACCGAAGGAAGAATCAAGACCCAAGAATCTCAAGTGATCAACTAATGGCTGAAAATGTGGAGCCAAATCCACCACAACTGACTCCGGAGAAACAAGCTGAACTTGTTCGAGAAGTTCAGACTATGAGGGAGCAACTGCAGCAACTGAACCTGGAAAGGAACAACCAGAATAATCGGTACCTCCGCCGCAACCCGCTCTTTGCTGATGATCCTGAAGAAGACGAGGAACCACTAAAGGAACCTCATAATGCTGATGATGAGGATGAGGATGAGGATGAGGATGCCATTCAGAACAGATATCGTCCTCGATTTCAAGAGACAGACTTCAGGGTTGGCATCAATGCCAACAACTTCGAGCTGATGTCCGGATTGGTGCAGATGGCGGAACAAAACCAATTTTGTGGGAGAGCTGCCGAGGATCCATATTTGCATCTTGACAAGTTCATACAACTCTACAACACTGTCAAGATCTGTAGAGTCAGACAGAGCGCGATCTGAATGTGTGTTTTTGCATTTTACCTACGTGATAAAGCGCAGGCTTGGTTTTCTGCCCTGGACAAGTGCAACATCAGCACTTGGACGCAATTGAGGAACAAATTCCTAGGGAACTTTTTCCCTCCTAGCATCATCAGGCAGCAACGAAGAGGCATCACGAGATTCGCCCAATGACCTGAGGAGAAATTCTATGAGACATGGGACCGCTATAAAGAGTTTCTCAAAGCAGGCTGAGACTTTCTTTGAAGGGCTGAATCAGATGATTGTAGAGCTAGTGGATGCTACATTGGGAGATGGTCATGGAGTTCTTCCAAAAGATGGCCAACAATAATCACAGGTGGTCTTCAATTCGACATCGACCTGTAAAAGCTGTGGAGAAAGTAACTGAAGAGGTGGATCTAGCAGTCGAGGTGAAGAAGCTGCATGAGGACTTCACTGCATTGAAAATAAAACTACCAGTTGCAGCCGTGGAGCCTATCCAAGCTCCAGTTGAGGGGGACAGCGCGGACGTCAATTTTGTCTAAAGAGGTGGTTACCAAAATAATTATCGCGGAGGATATCAACAGAATAACCAGTCCTACAACTACAACAATATTTGGAATCATCCAGGATTCTCTTATGCAAGCCCTCAAGCTGCGGAGCAACCACCGCCCGAATTTATAGTGCAGAATGGAGCCGTGGTGTTGCAAAAGAAGCCGAATCTTGAGGAGATTTTGGCTAAATTCATGCAGGGATCGACTGATAAAGTTTGAAAGCTGGAACAAGAAATATCCATAGTGAACACCAAGGTAGACCGTGTGGAGAAGCACGTGCAGATAATAGATACTCAAGTCAGTCAAATCGCCAACGCCCTCGAAGCCCAGCACAAACCTGGTCAATTGCCTAGCAACACTCAAATCAACCCTAAGAACCAAAGGAATGAGGCAAATGCCATCACTCTCAGAGGGGGAAAATCGTATGAAGGGCCGAAGAATCTACAATCAGGCCAACAGGAGATTGAGGAGACCGAGCAGATCGAAGAGGTTAGAGGAGAGACCTCGGTTTTGATCGATATGGTGGACGTTAGACAACGCTCCACGTTGACTAATGCAGAGCCACATCGGTCAACGCCAATAGCCCCTCTGCCTTTGAAGAAACCGCTGATGTCATGTGCGCAATGGTTTGCCAAGATGAAGATAAATGAGCGATATGCACGCTTCTTGGAGAACATAAAGAAGGTGCATATCAATATTCCACTGGTTGAAGCACTGCGGGAGATGCCCGGCTACATCAAGTTTCTGAAGGATATGGTCTCTAAGAAAAGACCTTTCATGGAGAATGAGACGGCCAATCTTTTTGAAGAATGCATCATAGTGATACAAAAGAAGATCCTGCTGAAGAGGGAGGATCCGGGATCATTCACCATCTCCTGCGTTATTGGCGGAGAGACTTTTGCTAAGGTCTTGTGCGATTCTGGTGCATTGATCAACCTCATGCCACTGTCAATCTTCAAGAGGCTGGCGATTGGAAGCATCAAGCAAACTACCATCTCACTTCATATGGCCGATAGATCCGTCTCCTATCCAAGAGGCATCGTGGAGGATGTGCTCCTCAAGGTGAAAGATTTCTTCATCCCTGCTGATTTTGTGGTCCTAGACATGGAGGAAGACCACAACGTCCACTAATTCTAGAAAGGCCATTCTTGAAGATTGAAGGAGCTCTGATCGACATTCGAGATGCGAAAATGATGTTTCAAGTCAATGATAAGTCATTTACCTTCTCCATTTAAAAATCTAGGCAGAAACACAACGACGGGAGCTACCAGGAAGAATGCAATATGATTAACTGTTATAATCCGGTGATTTCCTCTCCATTATCTTCTCTTAAATCTGAAACTGTTCACTGCATTCATTGTTTTCTTCTTCAGATTTGGATGAAGCCGACGATGAGATTGTGGACCTGGTAATGGAGCTGGACTTTCATGAGGAAATACCACGGTCATTAGAGAACCAAAAGGAGCTGTTACCAGCCCGATACTACAAAAAATTAAAGGGAAAATAAGGGAAGGCCTCGACTTTGCTCGATGCGAGGAGCACATCGATCTACAGATGCAATTCCTGTGCGTCGGTCGATGTGGCTTCGATGTCAATCGATGCGGACAGGTAGGTTAACGTGTCTAGCACATCGACCAAAGTAGCAAGATGTGGAAGAGGGAAATCGACAAAAATATCCATGTCGGTCGACGTCGAGAGGGCGTCGGTCGACACAGTGAGCAGTGCGATGATTTCTAACTCCGATCCACCTACTCTAGACCTCAAACCTCTACTAGTGCATTTAAGGTATGCATTCCTGAGCTCTTAGGATACTTGTCCTGTAATCGTTTTTGCTTTTCTGACGCAGGTTGAGCTAGAGAGATTGCTCCTAGTTCAACAGAAATACAAGTCCGCCATTGGATGGACGTTGTGGGATATAAAGGGGATCAACCCTTCGCTATGCATGCACAATATCATTTTAGAAGAAGATGCAAAGCCAAAGAGACAGGCACAACAAAGACATAATTCGATTATATAGGAGGTCGTGAAGACAGAAGTTCTGAAGCTTCTAGATCATAGCATGATCTACCCGATCTCTGACAACAAATAGGTGAGCCCCACTCAAATGGTAGCCAAGAAAGGAGGGATGCAACTCCAGAAGAACGAAGATGGAGAAGAGGTCACAACACGACCTGTCACTGGATGGCAGTTTTGCATCGACTACCAAGCTCTCAATGCCTCCACGTGCAAGGACCATTTCCCCCTTCCTTTTATTGATCAAGTTCTTGATAGAATATCAGGTTATCCATTTTATGGCTTTCTTTATGGTTACTCAGGATACAACCAAATCGCGGCGGCACCGGAGGACCAGCACAAGACCGCATTTACATGCTCCTACTGAGTATTTACATACCGGCGAATGTCGTTTGACCTATGCAACACACCGGCGACCTTCCAGAGATGCATGATGGTTATCTTCCACAATCTGATCGAAGAAGTTATGGAGGTATTTATGGATGATTTCTCCGTATTTGGTAGCTGATTTGATGTTTGCCTGCAGAATCTTGCAACTATACTAGAGAGATGCACCGAGACAACCTATGTCTCAATTGGAAGAAATGCCACTTCATGGTGCGAGAGGGTATCATGCTGGGACATCGAGTATCAGCTGAAGGATTGGAGATAGACCGAGCAAAGGTGGCCCCCATTGAAAAGATGCCACCACCGGCGAATGTCAAAGGAGTTCAGAGTTTTCTTGGCCACGTTGGGTTTTATAGGAGATTTATCGAGGAATTCTCAAAGATTTCAAAGTCGTTGTGCAACCTTTTGGAGAAGGATGTCTCCTTTATTTTTGATGATGATTGTGTGCAGGCTTTCGAGAGACTGAAAAAAGCCTTTGTGACAGCACCAGTTTTGACTTCACAAAATTGGAGTGAGCCGTTCATCCTTATGTGTGATGCTAGCGACTTCGCAATTGGAGCTGCCTTGGGTCAGATGAAAGGCAGGCTGTTCCATGTCATCAAGTACGTCAGCAAGAGCATGAATCTGGTGCAGTGCAACTACACCACTACTGAGAAGGAGATGTTGGCGGTGGTCTATGCATTTGACAAATTCCGGTCCTATCTGATAGGTTCGAAAACAATGGTCTATACTGACCATGCCACCATCAGACAGTTGTTCGCAAAGCAGGATGCCAAGCCCCGCCTGATTAGGTGGATTTTGCTGCTTCAAGAGTTTGACTTGGAGATCAAGGATAGGAAGGGAAGCGAGAAAGTGATCGCGGATCACTTATCGCAATAGGAGCCACCAGTCGAGGGAGATGACCAGCAGATGAGGATCTGAGAGACCTTTCCAGATGAGTAGACGTGTTCTATTCAGGATCAGTGAGAGATATACGAGTCCAAGACACTGTGGTATGCTGATACGCAAATTATCTGGTGATCGGTGCTCTTCTGCTTGACTCCTCTCTGTATGCCAAGAAGAAGTTCTTGCACGACGTCTGATTCTACTACTGGGAGGATCCCTACCTATGGCGTCAATGTGCTGACGATGTGATTCGTCATTGTGTTCCCCAGTCAGAGTGGCGACAAATTTATGAGGCTTGCCATTCCTCTACTAGTGGTGGTCAACACTCAGCAAACTGGACAAACTTCAAGATTTTGGCGAGTGGGTTCTATTGGTCGTCTATCCTTGAGATTTATTGTGGCTGGATTACAGGCTGTGATTGTTGCTAGAGGACCGACAATATTTCGTGGAGGGATGAGATGCAACAGACCCTGGTGATCGAAGTCGAGACATTAGACGTGTGGGGGATTGACTTTATGGGGCCATTTCCGCCATCCCGTAGGTTCTCCTACATTCTGCTTGCGGTGGATTATGTATCACGATGGGTGGAAGCCATTCCGGCAACCACTAATGATTCCAAAGTTATCTTCAACTTCCTGCAAAAGCTTGTGACTAGATTTGGGATGCCGAGAGCTCTGGTATGTGATGGTGGTTCTCACTTTTGTAACAAGTTACCGGCGTCTTTGCTTTCAAGTTATGGAGTCGAGCACCGCGTCACTACTCCATATTGTGAGATCAAGCATATTCTTAAGAAGACGGTGAGGCAAAGGAAAGATTGGGCTTTTAAGCATGATGATGCATTGTGGGCATATCGCACCGCCTACAAGACGCCCATAGGCATGTCCCCATACCAGCTGATGTTTGGGAAATCTTTCCATCTCCCGATCGAGATGGAACACAAGGCATGGAGAGCCACGAAGGAGCTCAATTTTGATTGAAAGCTCACCGCTGCTAATCGAGCCACGGCCCTGAATGAATTGGAGGATTTTAGGGACGAGTCCTATGAAAACAACGTCATCTACAAGATGCGGGCTAAGAGATTCCACGATCGCAGGATTCGCCAGCATGTCTTCAATTCTGACGACAAGGTACTTCTCAATTGATGTCTAAGATTCATGTTTGGCATGCTACAGTCGAAGTGGTCTGGCCCCTACATGGTGGTTTGTGCCTTCTTGAATGGCGAGGTTGAGCTGGCCGGTCAAGACGGCACTACATTCAAGGTCAATGGGCAAAGGCTGAAGAAATACTACACTCCACTGCAAATAGGTGTTGTGGAAGTGTACTATCTAGACCGCCCATGGTTGCAGGTATTGTCGAGCTAGCAACATTAAATAAAGCACTTGTTGGGAGGTAATGCTTGATTCGAGTCTACAATAGACAAGGATAATTGCTACTTAACTAGCCAAGGATCGTTCTTAGGATATCGAAATTAAAAATAAATTAAATAAATCAGGCGAACCTAGGCATGCTCCTACAAACTTAATTGCAATAGATGGATTTTGGAATACCTTAACTCCTGCAGATTGAATACGGCGGTAGATCGTTGATGATGTTCCTACAGATCTGATCTTCTGATCTGTTCCCTTGCTCGATCTGGAAATCTGGTGAGGATACTCTACCGGATCTACAGTCGCCCACTCTTTCTCAATCTCTCTAGGGTTTCTAATTTGAAACTTCAAACTTATGTGGGAAAATGAGCGATTTATCTATTAATATAGATGTGGAGAATGGGTTATTAGGGTTTAATAAACCCTAATGGGCTCTGATCAATGTTGGGCCAGACCAGGGATCAAATGCAAATAATAAAGTGGGCCTCCTATTAAATAATTCCATGTTCAACCCAGAGCATAATTAATTAATAAACATTAATTCATGCCACCAGAGAATTAATGCTGACCTACCCCTTTATTACCACGTTATTAGGAACGGGTTGCATTGACTTGGTTAATCCCCATATTTAAGGTGTTGGTCCCGGTTTTTCAGAGTATAAAACGTTACGCAGCGGAAATAAAGTTAAACGTTTTCTTGCACGCTACTTACACAAAGCTGACAACTGGCAACTGGTCAGCTGGTGCTGGTTACTCAGTACACAGCTGACAACTGGTCAGCTGGTGATTCAAAACTTAGAATATTTAGCCTTCTTTGCACAGTTATATATCAGTTTCAGGATATACTCCAGCACTTGAGTGCTGGGTTTAAAATATGAATGAAAGACAGAAAGCTGATAAATAACAAAGGATTTTTATAGTGGTTCGATCAATCGATCTACGTCCACTCTCCAGTCGAAGCACTGGAAATTCCACTAAGCGTAATCAGGTACAGGTCTCCTACTATCTATCTCTAGCTGGTGAATGCCTCGTCCACCAGTTCACTAGATCAACCGCTCCCGGTCCTGGATCCTTCTTCAACTCTTCACAGCTAGTGGAGGGCGAGCACGTCACTTCAACCTCCACAGCTAGCTGGGTGTTTTAGTTCTCCCAAGAACGTAACAGTCTCTACGGCAGAATGCCCGTAATAACTCAAGTGCTGGTAAGCACAGGAGCTGCTGTGAACTCTTTCGAAGGAGAAAGAACACCAAGTGAGATCTTTAACTTACAAGCTTAAAGCTTGAAGTCTCGTGTTTGATAAATCAACACACGGAAAGCTTTATGAAAAAGCCTCGAAAGTACTTTATGCGATTTGCAATAATTTCAGTTCTTTCGGTGGTTGAGCAGATGAGCGGAATAGTGGAAGTCGTGGAAGAGGATTGAATGTTGGTGGTTGCGACGTATTTATAGCCGCAGGAACCGATTCAAACTTTCTAGCCGTTTGGATGCATCCGGAAAGGTGTCAGACCTCGGATGTCCTTCTGACGGCGGCAGGTATGCTTTTCCGGAAAAAAGCCATACCTAAGACCACTTTATCTGACACAGATCTCTTTGTATCAGAACGGCTCTCTCTGTCAGTCCGAGGAATAAGACTGGCGTCTTGTGACTGATAGACTTTAAGTTATCCTTCCTTAAAGTCATATTTTGTCAGTCGATTCCTCAGAGAATATTCTTTTTGTCTCTACTACGCGGGGAGATAGAATCTGGAATTCTGCTGGTAACATCTGACTGGTAGATCATACTGGTGATCTTGTGCTGGCAGTCTCTGCTGGTGACTTGCCTGGCATCATCAAAGTCTACCAAATGTCTGGATGTTAACTCTTTTCGGAATCTCCCATGACTGGTGAAATCACTGCTGGTGAATAGTGTAAGTAGGAACACGTATTCTCCTGGTAAGGTTTGTCAGCCGCCTGCTGATGAGACCCTTCC
>JAPKLW010007165.1:0-15621 GCA_026898455.1 Plectranthus barbatus
TCACATTTTCCGCTGCCAAGTTATACCCTGATAATCCGGGACCAACACAAATCGCCAGGAAAAGCTTGTTGCCTAGTAGTGATGGCATTCATCTTTCAAAGGATCAGTGTCATAAGACACAAGATGAGAAAGATGAAATGAGTAAGATGTCGTATGCTTCTTCAGTTGAAAGTCTCATGTATGCTATGCAAGAGACCAAATATCTGCTTTTGTCATTGTCATGATAGCAAGATATCAGTCTTGTTAGGTTTTTGTATACTACAAAACATTATGATTGGTATATCGGTTAACAACTTTGTTTGATATACTGGTAATCATTAATGTCTTGTATACAATGATACAATAATCCTGTCTCATTAGCAAACATATGAAGCAAGCAATGGTATCCTCTTATCTCGTCGATAGGGAGATCATACGGTGTGTAGAAGATCACAAAAGATCGTATAGATCACTTGATCTTGCGAGATATAAATAGTTATCACATCTGAGACAGTCTCAGGATAGATTGTCGGTATAGGCAGAAGCATAAGCAATAATAAGTGGCTTATCTTGGTTGCTTGTTATGCTGGTGCGTGCGGTACGCATTGATAGGACCTAAGGTAAGATCTATTCTTTTATAAGACATTAAAGGAATCTTGATCTTGATGGCTTGATGGAATCCTAAGCCTTAATGAAGGTACAGAGGTATATACAGATTTGTGTGTCACTTTGAGATACTGTGGCAGAGAGTTCTAGTCGAACTTGTATATCTGTATCTTGGGTAGTAGCAATTTGTATATGAGTGTATGTGACTAGAACTAAGTAACCATGTCCAGTATAGGATGGTGACATTCCATAAGAAGCTCAAAAGGTTCAATATGCTTAAATCCTGCAGGCTGATTAAGATCAAGCATAAGTGAAAAGGATTGAGTGGTATTACTTAGGAATAGAAGATATTAATTAATTTTGGAGCTTGTTAGAGCTCAAATTAATTAGTCAATGTCTGTAGTCTTAAATATGGGCATTTTTAGCCCATGCAACCCATTCCACATAACGTGGTAGCAAATAGGTAAGACAATATTGATTCACTGGTGGCATGAATTAATATTAATTAATTAAATATATTTTGGGTTAAATATGGGAATTAATTATTTAACAGGCCTTATTTGCTATTTGCATACTGGTCCGCGATTTGGCCCATGAAAGCTCAAGCCCATCTGAGATTAGATTTCTCCTACAAATACCCCTCAGGTTCTCAGATCTCAACACACCACAAGATCATAAGTTGCTAAGCAGCAAACCAATATTTGGGAGCTCTGATAGGCGACATTGATTTGATAAGAGGGACAAAATTCTGCTTCTCGATAGGCACGAAATCCAAATAAAATCTTTACCAGATTTTCAGATCGGAGCTTGGATACAGATCAGAAGATTAGATCTGGAGGATCTTTTTCTTCTTTCTCTTTTAAAGTTTGACTTTAATTATTAAATTAAAATAAAAATATTTAATCTTTATTCTACAGGATTAAATATGAAGCACAAGGATTCAAAGATTTCAATCTCTATGCTTAAAATTCCTGACACTACGTATGTAAGGTAATCCGATAAACCTCTGCATGATAATTTAAATATTAAACAGTATCATGCCAGGGAATAATTTATGCATGAAAATTATTTGGATATCCACAGAGTTTCTTTGTTTTGAATTATGTGAACTCCGGTTTATGGGATAATTTCTTCAATTGGTATCAGAGCCAAATTCAGATTAGTGGCTCTATAAGTAAAATAATTGTGTTCAATTATTTGCATGTTTATTTAATTTGACTAAATTGCAATTGATGTTTTTTTTGTTCCTCGTGGTTCCCGTGTTTTGTATGTTTAATCCGGGATGGTTTATTCGCGTTGAATTGTTTTTCACCATGAGAAAATCTATGATCAGATTTTAGGAATCGAATGTAATAGAATAGATTTGTATTTATTTGTTCAATGTAAAATCTTTCAAAGTGAAATAACAAAGAACAAGATGAAGAACACAAAGAACAAAAAACACAGAGAACGGACTCGATGCGAAATTGCAGCATCGCACAGTGCACGATGTCACAATGCAGCAGCCCTCACGAGCAGCGTGCAGACACAAGTGATACAGCGGCAGCATAGTAGTGATTCTGGCAATGGATTCTAGTGCAAACGATTGCAGCCGGTGTGATGAAGCCTCATGACTGATACACGCACACCTTGCAGTTCACGGCCTTCCCCTCTCGTTACTCAGGTAGCCGCTGGCCGTGCGTAGGCGGCACACGGTTGCAACACTGATTGCAGCGCAAGAAGGTCACAGGAACCATGGACGAGGAAACAACCGCGTGCTGCAGCCTCATTGGGCATGCACGCGCTGTTTGGTTATTCTCAGATCTCTTCGCAGGGCAGCCAATAGCGGTCGTGGCAATGATTGTTGGTGTCGGCCCTTTGGCGTGAAGGTGGAGCCGACCATAGCAATGATGGCTAGCCGCGCAAAGCAGATCTGCTATCAAGCATGGGTGGCAGTGCGCGGGTCCCTGTACGATTTGACATGGGTGTGTCGGTCGACACACCCAGCCATGTCGACCCTTTGCAAGAAACCCTAGCCGTCGCATGCTCCATCTCTTTCTCCAAATAAACCCTAACCACCATCAACATCTGGAAATGCACTAACGTGCGCAGATGGATGCACATGACTGCAGCTGGCCGTGTATGGGTTGCGCACGGAGGATGTCAGCTCTGGTGAGATTTTCTGCCTCACGATGGTTGGTAGGGAGTGGCACAGAAAGGTTCACACCTCGCAACAAGTGCTCGCACAGACCTATACGAGCTGAGTCTAGTTGGACGAGGTTATGGCGGCCTGTGCATCTCCGACAAGCTGCTAGATGGTGGTTAACCGTGCACAGGTGGCGCACGATGATGTTCAACATCGGCGGCGAGTTCCTCCAATAGCGGCGGCGGTGGCTGTAATTGTTTTTCAAAATTATGGTTTTTCAGGTTTGATCAAGCTAGTTGACCGGCCGGGCAGCTGATATGCGTATGAAATGACTACTTTATTGATGCATTATTGTGTTGAGTTCATGCTTATTTGACCCACATATCATAGGTTTCTGTTAGATTTGATGTGTTTTCGAGTTTGTTTGTGTTTGAGTTGTGTTAGGTGGACATTTGAACATAAATCCATGAGTTAGAGCCAACTTTAAGAGTGATTTAGACCCAAATGGATAGTGGAGAGTTGAAAGGGGTGAAGCAGAGCCAAATTTTGACTCAGACCCGTCTCGGTTCGATTGAAATCTGCCTCTATAGGGTAGATTTTGACCCAGCTCATTTCATCTTGGTCGAAATCTGCTCTACATAGGCAAATTTTGACCGTGATGCTTCTGTCTTGGGCGAAATGGTGCAGGATTTTCTAGAGGTTTTTGAGTTTTGGGCCATCTTGGTCGAAACAATTTCATCCCGGGCAAAATCTGCTAGCAGTTACTTACTATTTATAGGGGGAAATCGAGTAGGTTAAGAACTTTTCTGCAATTTTGAAACGCAATTAAGCAAAAATTAGGTTGTTACTCACTTCAAACCACCTCCAAACTTCTCCAAAGACCTAATTGAAGGAGAATCAATGCCAAATCTATCCAATTAGATGCAAATTGAAGAGGAAGTTGAAGATCAAGAAAGGAGATCAACATTTGGGTAAATTTCTCATTTTAACCATACTTTGTAATGGTTTCTCTTACCTTTGCAATTGAACTGAGCCTCTTCAAAGGTATGAGTGGCTAAGTCCATCTAAGATATTGGGTGAACAATGTATTGGATCTTATGAATTGAATGAATGTTTGTTTACATTCTACTAGTCAAATACAACATACTAGAGCTTTTCCATAGTCAAGTAATGTAGGCATTAACCAATTGCTTGATTGATTGGCATCGAAATTGCAGTCTTTAAGCATATCTAGATGTCGTGATTAGTATGTTTGTATGCAAGTTTTGACCCAATCCATGTGCAGGGATAGCTTGTAGGTAAATAATCCACGAACCTTTGGGAGTGAGATATGATTTGATAACTTGACAGCTTGAGAATCTTATTTCATCAACATCTAATTCACCGGTATAAAGGGGATTAGATAGAATAGGGTGGATTGATCATTCCTAGGAGAATTATTCGTTGATGGTTCATTACAACGTTAATGCCAATGTCCTGTTTTCCTCATTTGTAAATCAAATCAATTTGTGAGATTTTGATTGTTATTATTTGTGAGCTTGTATTGGATAAGTGAAGTGTAACACCCCGAAAAGTTTTAACCTTTTATTATTATTATTTCAACTTCGACAGCTTAAGCTATTTCAGTAATTATTAAATCGCGTAAGATGACAAGATTTAGTCGAAGCGAATCGAAGCTCATTTCCCTATTAAATTTCGACTAGTACACTTAGTGTCGTAATGTAAACTTGGGCTTTGTAAATTCAATGCATTTTGAGCTCAATCTTGAATTAATTCATGAGCCCAAAACAAGAATTATTTATTTAAGCCCAATAAGTCCATTAAAATATGTGTATGGCATTGTGGCCCAATTTTCTAGCTTATGGTTATTACATAATTTCATGAAATTATATCCAGGGCCCAGTTATATTTATGTTAAAGATGATTATTATTCGAGAATAATTCGGAGGCTAATTTTGGAAATTAATTTCCAAATTTTTATCAAAGATCTTTGGCCCTTTTAGAAGGTAGAGGATTATTATTATTATTTACAAACCTTATGTATAATATAAGGTGGATTCTTCAAGTTAAATAATTTCCTAGAAATTAAATAGATTAAGTGGGAGGAGAAATTCCCTATGGAGGGTCTCTCATTCATCAATCCCTCAAAATCGACCTAACCAAGAAAATGGAGGAATAGGCTAGATCTTGGTGGATCTAGAGGCTACACATGGAAAGGAGAAAAAGATACCAGGATTAAAGCAAGAAGAGCAACATTTTCATTTTTGGAAGAGAAACACCAAATCTGAAATTAAACCCATCACGTAGACCATTTCCTAATTTAGATATTATCTCCTTAACATGTTTAATAGGTTGCATGCTCGGTCAAGAAGCTAAGTTTCAAGTTTGAATGCATTTGGTTGAGAAATGTGAAAGATATGCACATATGATTGACTTAGGATTACATTGGTGTTGATACATGAAGCTAGAACTATTGGATGCATAATCTAAGTTGAAATCCATGAACATATATGATTGTGTGATGACTTTGAAGCATGCATAAGTCTGATATTGATATTTGTGGAGCATACAACTTGGTTAAACCCGTTTTTGGGAAGAGAATAAAATATTGAGCAATTTCTGAAAGTCCAACTTTGTGCGATACGTTTGATCATGGAAAACAGGGAAAATGAACTTAGATCGAGCTGATTCTTGGATATGTCATACTTTACAATGTTAAGAGTAAGTTTCAACCGGTTTCACAGAAAAAATATTAAGTGGTTTGAAAGATAAATACTTTACAAAATTGAGTGTCATTCTGTGGCAGTCTGCCTTGTTTGTGTTGTGCAGAAGAATGTACTAATTTTTTGGCTCCTAAAATTTACATGCATAAAGTAGAGTTACTTAGGAGTGTCTCTGAGAAAGTTCAAATAAAAATACTTAGTATTGTGTTCGTGGTGTATTTTCCAAACCACACCCCTGTTTCTCAACACATTCAGAGCCCCAGAAATGATTAAACTCCCCCGACCTAACCATAGCACATTTTAGAGATCCGTCAATTGGAGAATAAACCTCAATGGATATGATAATATAGAGTATGAACATGATAGGAGTAATGAGAATGAAGTTATGATTTTTGGTTGCTCTCTGCGAAAAGTTGAAAGTAAGCAAATTTTTATGTATGACGATTAATTTTTTAAGTATACTTCCATAATATAATGGGACATGATAGAATCATTAAACATGTTATAATCGGTATGAGTGCCTATTAAGCATGTCTGCACTTGAATTGTAGAGATTGAGCCTTATGAAGTTGCATGATTACATGTTTGCAAATTTGATAAGAGCAATGAATATTAGTAAGTGCCATTTATATAAGCATGCTATATTGATTAAGTGAATGAAATATAATGCATGATTTATGTAGAGCAACTCGGTGGGATGTAAGGATATTATCAAGCATGATATTACATGAATTAAAATATTTGATGAAGTCATATGATTGGAATCGATAAAAGAAGTTTGAATTTGACTAAGTACAGTAAACTCAAGCATGCTAATTGATAAGTTTGTATTCTCACTAACTTATCAATGAATTCTTAGACTGTTTTAGTTGTTTTTAAGGCATCTTACTTGTTTTATCATGCATGAAAGGGTTTTTTCACGTATTATGCTCGTGGTGGTGTGTTTTGCAGGTTTAGGATTGAATTTGGCTAAGTATGGAGAAGGATGGTTCGTGGGAGCTTCGGTTTTGACTATCGCAGCCCCGCATCGATCAACTTGGCAGCAATGGATCGATGGGGGCAAGGTTAATGCAGGACCGACGCAAGAAGTTCCACGTCGATCGACGCCAATACGCATCGGTCGACGTCCACCTGCAAGCAGCGATCGATGTGAGGTTGAAGTGGGGATCGAAGCAAATATCAACATAGATCGACGTGGCAACACGTCATCGACATCGACCCAAATTGGCAAAGATTTGATCGAGAATTGGAAGATATATTTATATCTATTATCCTAGGCCTAATTGGATACATCTATCACCATTATAAATAGCCCTATAGGTGAAAAATTAGGACTTATGCATTGTTTTAGAGACTATTTTCCCAGCAACAATTGTAATCGTTTGGAGTCATTTGTGGAGTTTTATGTGTAGAGATTTCTGCATCAATTTCTACATTTGAGTTTGATAATGCACATCGATTTTAGGTTTTATTGTTTCTTGATATTATCTGTCATGATTATGTGTAACTAAATTCTCAATAGATTCTAGAGTTTTGAACTGTTATGCCTGCGTGCTCGATTTATTGAATTAATTTACCTTTCCGATCGTGGTTTATGAAAGCTAGAGTTTAATTTGCAATCTTGATTTGTTGGCCACATCATATAATTGATTTGTTGATAATTAAAGACTCAAAAGGTAATAATTTTCAATGGAAAAGAGTTTTCCTAATATAAACTGATTTCTAGTCTGAAAGGAAAGAAATAGATTATAGGAATGAATTCGTAGGTTTAAGGAGTTAATTGGATTTTCTCAAGATCAAAAGAATAGAGAGAATTAATTAATCTACTTTATGAATTGTCTGAACTAGAAATTCTTAATAATTTTCTGATGTTCTACTATGATAAGGAATTAAATTGGTAATTAATCAATTCATCATTTCATGTAAGGCGTAATAGGTAGAAAACCCAGTGTTTTCCATATTTGAAACCAAAAGTCTTGTAAAATTTTATGTTTCAATTTAATTTTCAAGTTATTTTGTTTTTGAATGTCCAAAACCCCCACTTTTGAATTTTCCTAACCAATGTTCCCAGAAACTACGTTTTAGTACATAGGGTTTTTCGATATTTCACTCCTCTAGATTCGATAATTTATTTGCCACTGTATTATTAGCTTTAGCTAAATTGCTAATCGAAATAATTAGCGATTAAATTTTAGTGCCGTTGCTGGGGACTGAATAGAATTAATTTTCGTCTTATTTTTGAATTTATTTGAATTAGGTTTTAATTTTAGCACTTTTAATTTTCGTCTTATTTTTGCATTTTTGTTCTTGGCGTCGATCGAAATGAGCTCACATTGGTCAACGTAAATTTTTAATTTGCGTTAGTCGTCTCAAGGTTGAAGTCGAAGTCAGCATCATTATTTCCTTTTCTTCGAATTTTGTTTTGTTTGCGGTTTTATTCACAACCTCTTTTGTGGTGCAGGTAGTATGTGATTACAAGAGCAAGTGGGAAGAAACTAGTGGAATACGATCCAGAAATCAAAGCCAGTTACCAAAGGAACAACCGAAGGAAGAATCAAGACCCAAGAATCTCAAGTGATCAACTAATGGCTGAAAATGTGGAGCCAAATCCACCACAACTGACTCCGGAGAAACAAGCTGAACTTGTTCGAGAAGTTCAGACTATGAGGGAGCAACTGCAGCAACTGAACCTGGAAAGGAACAACCAGAATAATCGGTACCTCCGCCGCAACCCGCTCTTTGCTGATGATCCTGAAGAAGACGAGGAACCACTAAAGGAACCTCATAATGCTGATGATGAGGATGAGGATGAGGATGAGGATGCCATTCAGAACAGATATCGTCCTCGATTTCAAGAGACAGACTTCAGGGTTGGCATCAATGCCAACAACTTCGAGCTGATGTCCGGATTGGTGCAGATGGCGGAACAAAACCAATTTTGTGGGAGAGCTGCCGAGGATCCATATTTGCATCTTGACAAGTTCATACAACTCTACAACACTGTCAAGATCTGTAGAGTCAGACAGAGCGCGATCTGAATGTGTGTTTTTGCATTTTACCTACGTGATAAAGCGCAGGCTTGGTTTTCTGCCCTGGACAAGTGCAACATCAGCACTTGGACGCAATTGAGGAACAAATTCCTAGGGAACTTTTTCCCTCCTAGCATCATCAGGCAGCAACGAAGAGGCATCACGAGATTCGCCCAATGACCTGAGGAGAAATTCTATGAGACATGGGACCGCTATAAAGAGTTTCTCAAAGCAGGCTGAGACTTTCTTTGAAGGGCTGAATCAGATGATTGTAGAGCTAGTGGATGCTACATTGGGAGATGGTCATGGAGTTCTTCCAAAAGATGGCCAACAATAATCACAGGTGGTCTTCAATTCGACATCGACCTGTAAAAGCTGTGGAGAAAGTAACTGAAGAGGTGGATCTAGCAGTCGAGGTGAAGAAGCTGCATGAGGACTTCACTGCATTGAAAATAAAACTACCAGTTGCAGCCGTGGAGCCTATCCAAGCTCCAGTTGAGGGGGACAGCGCGGACGTCAATTTTGTCTAAAGAGGTGGTTACCAAAATAATTATCGCGGAGGATATCAACAGAATAACCAGTCCTACAACTACAACAATATTTGGAATCATCCAGGATTCTCTTATGCAAGCCCTCAAGCTGCGGAGCAACCACCGCCCGAATTTATAGTGCAGAATGGAGCCGTGGTGTTGCAAAAGAAGCCGAATCTTGAGGAGATTCTGGCTAAATTCATGCAGGGATCGACTGATAAAGTTTGAAAGCTGGAACAAGAAATATCCAGAGTGAACACCAAGGTAGACCGTGTGGAGAAGCACGTGCAGATAATAGATACTCAAGTCAGTCAAATCGCCAACGCCCTCGAAGCCCAGCACAAACCTGGTCAATTGCCTAGCAACACTCAAATCAACCCTAAGAACCAAAGGAATGAGGCAAAAGCCATCACTCTCAGAGGGGGAAAATCGTATGAAGGGCCGAAGAACCTACAATCAGGCCAACAGGAGATTGAGGAGACCGAGCAGATCGAAGAGGTTAGAGGAGAGACCTCGGTTTTGATCGACATGGTGGAAGTTAGACAACGCTCCACGTTGACTAATGCAGAGCCACATCGGTCAACGCCAATAGCCCCTCTGCCTTTGAAGAAACCGCTGATGTCATGTGCGCAATGGTTTGCCAAGATGAAGATAAATGAGCGATATGCACGCTTCTTGGAGAACATAAAGAAGGTGCATATCAATATTCCACTGGTTGAAGCACTGCGGGAGATGCCCGGCTACATCAAGTTTCTGAAGGATATGGTCTCTAAGAAAAGACCTTTCATGGAGAATGAGACGGCCAATCTTTTTGAAGAATGCATCATAGTGATACAAAAGAAGATCCTGCTGAAGAGGGAGGATCCGGGATCATTCACCATCTCCTGCGTTATTGGCGGAGAGACTTTTGCTAAGGTCTTGTGCGATTCTAGTGCATTGATCAACCTCATGCCACTGTCAATCTTCAAGAGGCTGGCGATTGGAAGCATCAAGCAAACTACCATCTCACTTCATATGGCCGATAGATCCGTCTCCTATCCAAGAGGCATCGTGGAGGATGTGCTCCTCAAGGTGAAAGATTTCTTCATCCCTGCTGATTTTGTGGTCCTAGACATGGAGGAAGACCACAACGTCCACTAATTCTAGAAAGGCCATTCTTGAAGATTGAAGGAGCTCTGATCGACATTCGAGATGCGAAAATGATGTTTCAAGTCAATGATAAGTCATTTACCTTCTCCATTTAAAAATCTAGGCAGAAACACAACGACGGGAGCTACCAGGAAGAATGCAATATGATTAACTGTTATAATCCGGTGATTTCCTCTCCATTCTCTTCTCTTAAATCTGAAACTGTTCACTGCATTCATTGTTTTCTTCTTCAGATTTGGATGAAGCCGACGATGAGATTGTGGACCTGGTAATGGAGCTGGACTTTCATGAGGAAATACCACGGTCATTAGAGAACCAAAAGGAGCTGTTACCAGCCCGATACTACAAAAAATTAAAGGGAAAATAAGGGAAGGCCTCGACTTTGCTCGATGCGAGGAGCACATCGATCTACAGATGCAATTCCTGTGCGTCGGTCGATGTGGCTTCGATGTCAATCGATGCGGACAGGGAGGTTAACGTGTCTAGCACATCGACCGAAGTAGCAAGATGTGGAAGAGGGAAATCGACAAAAATATCCATGTCGGTCGATGTCGAGAGGGCGTCGGTCGACACAGTGAGCAGTGCGATGATTTCTAACTCCGATCCACCTACTCTAGACCTCAAACCTCTACTAGTGCATTTAAGGTATGCATTCCTGAGCTCTTAGGATACTTGTCCTGTAATCGTTTTTGCTTTTCTGACGCAGGTTGAGCTAGAGAGATTGCTCCTAGTTCAACAGAAATACAAGTCCGCCATTGGATGGACGTTGTGGGATATAAAGGGGATCAGCCCTTCGCTATGCATGCACAATATCATTTTAGAAGAAGATGCAAAGCCAAAGAGACAGGCACAACAAAGACATAATTCGATTATATAGGAGGTCGTGAAGACAGAAGTTCTGAAGCTTCTAGATCATAGCATGATCTACCCGATCTCTGACAACAAATAGGTGAGCCCCACTCAAATGGTAGCCAAGAAAGGAGGGATGCAAGTCCAGAAGAACGAAGATGGAGAAGAGGTCACAACACGACCTGTCACTGGATGGCAGTTTTGCATCGACTACCAAGCTCTCAATGCCTCCACGTGCAAGGACCATTTCCCCCTTCCTTTTATTGATCAAGTTCTTGATAGAATATCAGGTTATCCATTTTATGGCTTTCTTTATGGTTACTCAGGATACAACCAAATCGCGGCGGCACCGGAGGACCAGCACAAGACCGCATTTACATGCTCCTACTGAGTATTTACATACCGGCGAATGTCGTTTGACCTATGCAACACACCGGCGACCTTCCAGAGATGCATGATGGTTATCTTCCACAATCTGATCGAAGAAGTTATGGAGGTATTTATGGATGATTTCTCCGTATTTGGTAGCTGATTTGATGTTTGCCTGCAGAATCTTGCAACTATACTAGAGAGATGCACCGAGACAACCTATGTCTCAATTGGAAGAAATGCCACTTCATGGTGCGAGAGGGTATCATGCTGGGACATCGAGTATCAGCTGAAGGATTGGAGATAGACTGAGCAAAGGTGGCCCCCATTGAAAAGATGCCACCACCGGCGAATGTCAAAGGAGTTCAGAGTTTTCTTGGCCACGTTGGGTTTTATAGGAGATTTATCGAGGAATTCTCAAAGATTTCAAAGTCGTTGTGCAACCTTTTGGAGAAGGATGTCTCCTTTGTTTTTGATGATGATTGTGTGCAGGCTTTCGAGAGACTGAAAAAAGCCTTTGTGACAGCACCAGTTTTGACTTCACAAAATTGGAGTGAGCCGTTCATCCTTATGTGTGATGCTAGCGACTTCGCAATTGGAGCTGCCTTGGGTCAGATGAAAGGCAGGCTGTTCCATGTCATCAAGTACGTCAGCAAGAGCATGAATCCGGTGCAGTGCAACTACACCACTACTGAGAAGGAGATGTTGGCGGTGGTCTATGCATTTGACAAATTCCGGTCCTATCTGATAGGTTCGAAAACAATGGTCTATACTGACCATGCCACCATCAGACAGTTGTTCGCAAAGCAGGATGCCAAGCCCCGCCTGATTAGGTGGATTTTGCTGCTTCAAGAGTTTGACTTGGAGATCAAGGATAGGAAGGGAAGCGAGAAAGTGATCGCGGATCACTTATCGCAATAGGAGCCACCAGTCGAGGGAGATGACCAGCAGATGAGGATCTGAGAGACCTTTCCAGATGAGTAGACGTGTTCTATTCAGGATCAGTGAGAGATATACGAGTCCAAGACACTGTGGTATGCTGATACGCAAATTATCTGGTGATCGGTGCTCTTCCGCTTGACTCCTCTCTGTATGCCAAGAAGAAGTTCTTGCACGACGTCTGATTCTACTACTGGGAGGATCCCTACCTATGGCGTCAATGTGCTGACGATGTGATTCGTCATTGTGTTCCCCAGTCAGAGTGGCGACAAATTTATGAGGCTTGCCATTCCTCTACTAGTGGTGGTCAACACTCAGCAAACTGGACAAACTTCAAGATTTTGGCGAGTGGGTTCTATTGGTCGTCTATCCTTGAGATTTATTGTGGCTGGATTACAGGCTGTGATTGTTGCTAGAGGACCGACAATATTTCGTGGAGGGATGAGATGCAACAGACCCTGGTGATCGAAGTCGAGACATTAGACGTGTGGGGGATTGACTTTATGGGGCCATTTCCGCCATCCCGTAGGTTCTCCTACATTCTGCTTGCGGTAGATTATGTATCACGATGGGTGGAAGCCATTCCGGCAACCACTAATGATTCCAAAGTTATCTTCAACTTCCTGCAAAAGCTTGTGACTAGATTTGGGATGCCGAGAGCTCTGGTATGTGATGGTGGTTCTCACTTTTGTAACAAGTTACCGGCGTCTTTGCTTTCAAGTTATGGAGTCGAGCACCGCGTCACTACTCCATATTGTGAGATCAAGCATATTCTTAAGAAGACGGTGAGGCAAAGGAAATATTGGGCTTTTAAGCATGATGATGCATTGTGGGCATATCGCACCGCCTACAAGACGCCCATAGGCATGTCCCCATACCAGCTGATGTTTGGGAAATCTTTCCATCTCCCGATCGAGATGGAACACAAGGCATGGAGAGCCACGAAGGAGCTCAATTTTGATTGAAAGCTCACCGCTGCTAATCGAGCCACGGCCCTGAATGAATTGGAGGATTTTAGGGACGAGTCCTATGAAAACAACGTCATCTACAAGATGCGGGCTAAGAGATTCCACGATCGCAGGATTCGCCAGCATGTCTTCAATTCTGACGACAAGGTACTTCTCAATTGATGTCTAAGATTCATGTTTGGCATGCTACAGTCGAAGTGGTCTGGCCCCTACATGGTGGTTTGTGCCTTCTTGAATGGCGAGGTTGAGCTGGCCGGTCAAGACGGCACTACATTCAAGGTCAATGGGCAAAGGCTGAAGAAATACTACACTCCACTGCAAATAGGTGTTGTGGAAGTGTACTATCTAGACCGCCCATGGTTGCAGGTATTGTCGAGCTAGCAACATTAAATAAAGCACTTGTTGGGAGGTAATGCTTGATTCGAGTCTACAATAGACAAGGATAATTGCTACTTAACTAGCCAAGGATCATTCTTAGGATATCGAAATTAAAAATAAATTAAATAAATCAGGCGAACCTAGGCATGCTCCTACAAACTTAATTGCAATAGATGGATTTTGGAATACCTTAACTCCTGCAGATTGAATACGGCGGTAGATCGTTGATGATGTTCCTACAGATCTGATCTTCTGATCTGTTCCCTTGCTCGATCTGGAAATCTGGTGAGGATACTCTACCGGATCTACAGTCGCCCACTCTTTCTCAATCTCTCTAGGGTTTCTAATTTGAAACTTCAAACTTATGTGGGAAAATGAGCGATTTATCTATTAATATAGATGTGGAGAATGGGTTATTAGGGTTTAATAAACCCTAATGGGCTCTGATCAATGTTGGGCCAGACCAGGGATCAAATGCAAATAATAAAGTGGGCCTCCTATTAAATAATTCCATGTTCAACCCAGAGCATAATTAATTAATAAACATTAATTCATGCCACCAGAGAATTAATGCTGACCTACCCCTTTATTACCACGTTATTAGGAACGGGTTGCATTGACTTGGTTAATCCCCATATTTAAGGTGTTGGTCCCGGTTTTTCAGAGTATAAAACGTTACGCAGCGGAAATAAAGTTAAACGTTTTCTTGCACGCTACTTACACAAAGCTGACAACTGGCAACTGGTCAGCTGGTGCTGGTTACTCAGTACACAGCTGACAACTGGTCAGCTGGTGATTCAAAACTTAGAATATTTAGCCTTCTTTGCACAGTTATATATCAGTTTCAGGATATACTCCAGCACTTGAGTGCTGGGTTTAAAATATGAATGAAAGACAGAAAGCTGATAAATAACAAAGGATTTTTATAGTGGTTCGATCAATCGATCTACGTCCACTCTCCAGTCGAAGCACTGGAAATTCCACTAAGCGTAATCAGGTACAGGTCTCCTACTATCTATCTCTAGCTGGTGAATGCCTCGTCCACCAGTTCACTAGATCAACCGCTCCCGGTCCTGGATCCTTCTTCAACTCTTCACAGCTAGTGGAGGGCGAGCACGTCACTTCAACCTCCACAGCTAGCTGGGTGTTTTAGTTCTCCCAAGAACGTAACAGTCTCTACGGCAGAATGCCCGTAATAACTCAAGTGCTGGTAAGCACAGGAGCTGCTGTGAACTCTTTCGAAGGAGAAAGAACACCAAGTGAGATCTTTAACTTACAAGCTTAAAGCTTGAAGTCTCGTGTTTGATAAATCAACACACGGAAAGCTTTATGAAAAAGCCTCGAAAGTACTTTATGCGATTTGCAATAATTTCAGTTCTTTTGGTGGTTGAGCAGATGAGCGGAATAGTGGAAGTCGTGGAAGAGGATTGAATGTTGGTGGTTGCGACGTATTTATAGCCGCAGGAACCGATTTAAACTTTCTAGCCGTTTGGATGCATCCGGAAAGGTGTCAGACCTCGGATGTCCTTCTGACGGCGGCAGGTATGCTTTTCCGGAAAAAAGCCATACCTAAGACCACTTTATCTGACACAGATCTCTTTGTGTCAGAACGGCTCTCTCTGTCAGTCCGAGGAATAAGACTGGCGTCTTGTGACTGATAGACTTTAAGTTATCCTTCCTTAAAGTCATATTTTGTCAGTCGATTCCTCAGAGAATATTTTTTTTGTCTCTACTACGCGGGGAGATAGAATCTGGAATTCTGCTGGTAACATCTGACTGGTAGATCATACTGGTGATCTTGTGCTGGCAGTCTCTGCTGGTGACTTGCCTGGCATCATCAAAGTCTACCAAATGTCTGGATGTTAACTCTTTTCGGAATCTCCCATGACTGGTGAAATCACCGCTGGTGAATAGTGTAAGTAGGAACACATATTCTCCTGGTAAGGTTTGTCAGCCGCCTGCTGATGAGACCCTTCC
>JAPKLW010007166.1:0-15108 GCA_026898455.1 Plectranthus barbatus
TCATCTATATCAATATAGACGACGCACACCACCGCGTCGTCTATTAACGCATGCATAATAATAGACGACGCAGGAAACCAAGTCGTCTATATCGATATAGACGACGCGATATTTCCGCGTCGTCTATATCAGTATAGACGACGCAATTTCCCGCGTAGTCTATTAGCGCCCTTCCAATAGACTACACGCCTTCAACTTCGCGTTGTCTATTACGATTTAGACTACACTACAGGATTTTCGCGTTGTCTATTATGTGTAGTCTATTAACCTTTTTCTTGTATCTGATTGTTTATAAACAGTGTAAAAACTTAAAATGAAAGGTTGTTGGAAAATTTATTTCTTAAGTATTTTTTTTCTTTGTATTTTATTCGACCCTCAACAACATATATAATATATATAAATAAATGAAAATGCATATTGCCACATTATTTATATTAAAATCACTATTAAGACCAGTCCCACATTATGAGAATGCGTGTCACATATGTACAACAATTAGTGAAATATCATAATTACATTATACAAGATAGTTATACTGACACGTATATAAAATACAAGATCAATTATTTACCAAATTACACAATATTTTATTTTTTAAGTCTTAGAACTTCTTCAAAAGTCTAAGCAAAATGGTGTCAAACGCCATTTTGTAGTATTTATCTTTCTCCATTCAGTGACGAATCTAGAATTTTATCAGTAAGGGAGCTGAATTAGATTTTACAAAGAAAAAAAATGCAAAATTGTATATAAAAAAAAAATCTTGATTTCTCTATATCTTTAGCTCCCTCATACTCCCTCCGTCCCATTGAAGTAGTCTCATTTTCCTTTTTTGCTTGTCCCATAGATTAGTCCTACTTTCCTAAAATAGCAAACTTTTTCACACTCACCAATAAAATATTAATTCCACTATACTCACAACTCTTAATTCCCGTGCCGAAAAGATTTGAGACTACTTCACTGGGACGGAGGGAGTACTATTTTTAGCTCGTTTTTCTTCTTTACAACTTGCAAGTAAAATGGGCTATTCATAAAATTATTGGATCATTATACTATTAAATGGTCGAAAATTTTCAGATCCGCCTATGTCTCTCCATCTGCAATTTGGTTGAAAGTGAACAGTGCAACACCATTTTTAGAGTTGCACTATTCCACATTTTCGATCTGCATCCCTTTTTTTTTTTTTTCATTTTCACCATTTTTAAGAATTTTATGTTTCGTTGCTTTTTTTTTTTTTCCTTTTTTGATATTTCACAATTTGAACATTATGTAACTTGTAATGATTTTGGATTTTGATACAAAATTATAATGCATATATAAAATCATATATATTTAAACATAAACCAAACATCAAAGACAATGATGCTGTAGAATTTGTGCAAATCTCAAAGAGGAAATAAAAAACTTGGGAATAATTTTCAGATTAATTCATTTCTCTGCTATCCAAAGAAAACTGTATACACAAATATATACAAGGTGAAAAAAGAGGGTATAGCAGGGCTGCAGGCCCCAAAAGGAAATAACAAACTCAAATTACATCCAACAAAATACAAAAGAAAATTGATTGAAGCCCAGCCCAATTAAGGAGGTTTGGAATGCTGCAAATGTAGCTCGTTCACACCTTCAGCTCTCTTGAATTTCAACACCCCCTCCTCAAGCTGAACGTCCCACGTACAAGTTCAGCTTGGAAATGAGAGCATAAAAAATTGAGGAAGAAACAGCCTTAGTAAGCAAATCAGCTGGTTGTTCCTTTGGCTGAATGTGAGTAGGAGAGATGAGACCAGACTTGAAAGCATCACGCACAACATGACAATCAATTTCTATATGCTTCGTCCTCTCATGAAAGACGGGATTCATGGTAATATGCAACGCAGCCATATTGTCACAAAATAATGGAACAGGTAGAGGAGAGGAATAGCCAAAATCATGTAGCATGTAAATGAGCCACTGTACCTCGTGGACTGTGGAAGCCATGGACCTGTATTCGGCTTCAGCCGAGGAACAAGATATGGTAGTTTGTTTCTTAGTTTTCCAAGATATGAGACTGTCACCAAGAAACACGCAATAACCTGTGATAGACCTTCGGGTAGTGCGACACGCTCCCCAATCGGAATCGCAATAAGCTTGCAGTTGAATGTCATCTTTGCTTGAGTAAAATAAACCACGAGAAGAGCAACCCGAGAGATAGCGAAGGACATGTTGCGCAGCATGCCAGTGCGAGGTATGTGGAGCTTGCACATGTTGGCTCAATTGCTGCACTGCATAAGTTAAATCTGGTCGGGTATAACTAAGATATAATAAGCGACCAACCAGCCTTCTAAACTGATTCGGATGATCAAAGAGAGGCGAACTATCTTGATCTGCTGCAGCAAATTGGAAGCCAGCTAGAAAAGGAGTTGAAGCAACTATACAATCAAGCATGTGTGAGTCTTGTAGAATGTCATTAACATACTTCGTTTGACTCAGAAAGATCCCTTCAGGTGATCGAGATATTTCCATGCCTAGAAAATATTTTGCTGCACCAAGATCTTTGATGGTGAAGGCATTATGGAGAAATGACTTTACTTGGGCAGCAGCCTCAATACTTGAACCCGTGATTAACACATCATCCACATAAACTAGGAGAAAAATAGAAAATGTGGATGTGATGTACCTGAAGAAGCAATGATCATGTTTTGACTGCTCAAAACCGTAATTAAGAAGCTTGTCTGTGAGCTCATTGTTCCACTGTCTAGATGCTTGTTTCAAGCCATACAAAGATCTTTTTAACTTGCAGACATCACCATTTTTTGCCTTCAAATAACCAGGGGGAGGAGTCATGTATATATCATCTTCTAAATGACCGTGCAAGAATGCATTGTTAACATCCACTTGGTCCAAAAACCAATTGTGAGAAGCTGCCATAGCAAGAAATAACCGTACACTAACAATTTTTGCAACAGGGGAGAAGACCTCAGAATAGTCTTCACCCTCAACTTGAGTGAACCCTTTTGCAACAAGGCGTGCTTTGTATCTTTCAACACTTCCATCTGCATTGTGTTTGATCCTGTAAATCCACTTGCAGCCAACAGCTTGTTTTCCCGGTGGCAGAGATGTTAATTCCCAAGTGTCATTCTTTTCAAGGGCATCAAGTTCTTCTTTCATGGCTTGTTGCCACAACACATTATTCCTTGCTTGATTATAAGTTCTTGGCTCTTGAGAAGTAGACAAAAGAGCAAGTGTGTCTGCATGAGCTGTAGATATGATGCAGGAGGATGAAGGTGAGGAAGTGATGTAGTCACTAAGCCAACTAGGAGGTTGTCTAATCCTATCACCACGACGAAGAGGTGGAACAGGGATGTTAGGTGAAATAGGAGATGAGGAAGCTGTGGGAGGTGATGTGGAGGTGGGTCTGATAGGTGTAACAGGAGGCATGCTAGAATTATCAACAGGCAAAGAGAGAGGAGGTATGGATTTATTTTGAAACTCAAAGTCAATTTCTAAAATGGGAACACATGTAGGTAAAACAAGAGTTGAATTGGATTTGTTAACAGATGGAAATACAGATTCATCAAATATTACATCCCTTGAGACAACAACTTTCTTTAAAGAGGGAATGTAAACTTTATACCCCTTTTGAGTAGATGGGTAATCCACAAACACCCCTGTTAAAGATTTACTTTCTAACTTATCAGGACGTGGCAGTTTGTTTAACACAAAAGTCAAGCAGCCGAAGACTTTAAGAAAAGAGTAGTTAGGATGAGCATTGTGTAGAATGAAGTAGGGGGTTTGCCAATTAAGAAGGGGTGAAGGAACTCTGTTAATTAAGAAAGTGGCTGTAAGAATGGCTTCGGCCCAGAAATTTGTAGGAAGCTTGGATTGAATAAGAAGAGATCTAGCAACTTGGAGAAGGTGCCTATGTTTTCTTTCAACCACCCCATTTTGTTGGGGTGTGTAGGGGCAAGTGGTTTGGTGCAGAATACCAAGGGTTTGAAAAAGTTTATGGCATTGTGAGTTGACAAATTCAGAACCATTGTCGGTTCTCACAATTTTGACAGACTTATTGAATTGATTTTGGACATATTTGACAAATGTTTCTATCATAGAGGGCACTTGAGTTTTGAATTTCAACATGAATGTCCAAGTACTTCTACTAAAATCATCTACAATGGTGAGGAAGAATTTGCAACCATCAAGAGATTCTATCCTATAAGGGCCCCATAAATCCATGTGTAAAAGTTGAAAGCAAGAATTAGAAGAAATGCTGCTATGATTAAAAACATTTCTGTGTTGCTTGGCTTGAATACAAACATCACAAGAAAGATTTAAACAAGTGTCTGAAACATGAATACAAGTCTTTAGATGACTAAGAACATTATTTGAAGGATGACCTAGTCTAGTGTGCCACAAGTTGGCTGACAAAACAGTAGGAAAAGAAGGGAAAATAGGTCTGCTTTCAGACGAGCTTTGAGCAGCATAAAGATGTTGAGAGTGTTGAATAGCTTGTAAGGTGAATAAGCTTTGGTCCAAAACATAGAGATTCCTGGTCACTCTCCCTGCAGCTGTCACTTTATGAGATTTAAGGTCCTGTAGAAGACAAAAAGAGTTGTAAAATCTGAAGAAGAGATTGGAATCTAAGGTAAATCTTCTAACTGAGAGTACGTTGTACTTAAAGTCAGGTAAGATGAGCACAGATTTGAGAGTAAGAGTATTAGATAGGATCACTGTCCCTATGTGAGTGACATTATTAAAAGAGCCATCAGGGAGACAAACAGAATTGAGTTTGGAATTAGCAGGTTTGCAATCATGAATGAGGTGAAAATTGCAGCTCATGTGACTCGTGGCTCCCGTGTCTACAATCCAAGTATCAAGACAAATGTCATCATTGCAAGCAGAATTAAGACAGTTGGATAGAGAACTACCTGCAAACTCACCAAAGAAAGACAAGTTGCTCATGTCCCCTACTGCATTAGACCCTTTCCCTTTCTTCATTTTGTCAACCTCATAAACAGAAGCATTCAAGTTATCACTCCATTCAAAAGGACTATCAGCAGCATGAGCAGCAGCTACTGGTGCTTTCTTCTTTAATCCTTCCCACCATTCAGGGTATCCTCGCAGTTTGAAGCAACTTTCAATTGAGTGACCAGATTTCTTGCAATAGGTACATACCTAATTGCTTCTCTCCCTTCTAAATGGTGCTCTGCCCTTAACAGTATCTTTGTTCCAAGGTTGTGAGCCCCTTACATTCATGGCGATACCATTCGACCCTATGTGATCAACAACAAGCTTGTTTTGTTCAGCTTTCAACACATTAGAATATATCCAATTAACTGCAGGTACAGGTTCCATAAGAAGAACTTGGTTTCGTTCAATATGAAAAACATCATTCAATCCCAGCAAGAATTCCATGGACCTATCTTCCATAGATCTTTCTTCATATAGTTTAGTCATGATTTTATAAGCAGATTCAAGACCCCTCTTAAAATCAGCTGATTCCTTTTCATTCAAGCTTTTTTTAACATCATCCAAACTAAAACTTGGCCTAAGTTGATGTAGCTGGCCGGTTAAGTCTTTCAGCTTGCCATAATATTCTGTAACACCTAAATTCTCTTGTCTAACATTTGCAATGTCCCTCTTAATTTGAAATAACAGAGATATGTTCGAAACGTCGTACCTCTCTTCCACCTCCTTCCACAAATCAGCCGCGTAGTCAATATATGCAAACTGATGAACCAAATCGTTTGAGATAGAGTTTTTGAGCCACAAAAGGACCATGCTGTTCACTTTCCTCCATTTTCTGTAAAATTTGGAATCAACCACCGGCATGGGACAGGTACCATCAATGATTCCAAGTTTATCCTTCGATTCAAGAGCTATTGTCATAGCTTTCTTCCATAGTCGGTAGTTAGCATCTGTGAGAGGCGAAGAGACGAGCTGCATCCCTGGGTGATCTGATCCATGGAGTTTCAACTGCTCTTCGTAGTAAGAATCAAGTTTTGTGGTATCAGTCATGGTGGGAAAGCAATCAATCGAACCTGGCACTAGATGCCATGTAGAATTTGTGCAAAGGTCAAAGAGGAAACAGAAAACTTGGGAATAATTTTCAGATTAATTCATTTATCTGCTATCCAAAGAAAACCGTATATACAAATATATACAAGGTGAAAAAAGAGGGTATAGCAGGGCTGCAGGCCCCAAAAGGAAATAACAAACTCAAATTACATCCTACAAAATACAAAAGAAAATTGATTGAAGCCCAGCCCAATTAAGGAGGTTTGGAATGCTGCAAATGTAGCTCGTTCACACCTTCAGCTCTCTTGAATTTCAACAGATGCTCATTTCGCATTTTGAAATGTTTTGATTAATTATTTGTGGGAAGAATATTCAAATCACAAAAAGTAATGTATTGTGATTTGAATGATTGTAGATTGTGTTATATAAAATAAAATAGTAATTTTGTATGAAAATTATTTTATTTATAGTCTTGTAAATAATTTATTTAAATTGAAGTATAGATTTATGAAGTTTTAATTAAATATATAGAAATATTAAAATATAGATGTTAAAGTTTTAATGGAAATATAATATAATAATTTGATCAATAAATAAACTAACCATTTTCATTTTCAGATTCTGGATCTCTTCATGGCCCAATAATTTGGCCCAATTGTTACGGTGCGCTTCAAAGCCATGTTTATTTTTTTTTGGCCAACATTTTTTAATACATTAATTTAAGTTAAATCTAACCATATTATGTATTTCCAATTTTTTGTTATATTTCAAACTTATAATTTATTAATCTATTCACCATGGACAAATGTTTATTTGCCTATATAAATGACATAATTGGCCGCAGCTCAATTTTTATTATTATAATCATTTATAATGTATTGTCACATCAATCGTTGTCACATTAACACGTGCGACAATGGGACGGACGAAAAAGGAAAGAGGGACTAATGAAGTGGGATGAAGTGTCTCTCCAAATTAATAAAACTCAGTGTTTGTTGATGAAATCCTTAATCCCTTGAAACAGCTTGTGGGTCTGATCCGCTGTGGTCGGGTCCATGTCAACAGCGATCTTGTTGAGGTAGAAGCTATGGCCGACGCCATTGCTGATGAACAGCTCCACTTCCTTCTCCGCCCTCACCATGGCTTCGTAAAACTCCATTTCCGTATCTATCATCAAGTCCTGCTCCGCCACGCAGTACAGATAAGGCGGCAGCTTCACCTTCTCCAGCGGCGGCGCCGCCTCCCCCATCGGGAAGGTGATCGGGTGGTCCTTCGTCGCCCCCTCCGGCAGCGACAGCGCCAAGAACTTATCCATCATGTCCAGCGTCAGAAACGGCGTCTCCGGCTGCTCCATCTCCGACTTGCTCCGCCGCGACCGGCAGAATCCCGGGTGGATGGGTATCGCGCCGGCGACTCTCACGGGCGAGAGCGAGAGCTCCTCGTCGGCGGCTCGCGCCGCCACCTGGTGGACTATGTTGCCGCCGGAGCTGTCTCCTATGAGGAAAACCCGGTTCAAATCTGCATGATCACGCAGCCACGGCTCGCGAGCCAGAGAAGAGCAGCGAAGCCGTCGTCGATCGCGGCGGGGAGGCGGTGCTCGGGAGCGAGGCGGAGGTACACCGAGACAACGACGGCTCGCGCTTCGCGCGCGAGGCGCGTGTAGACGGCGTAGTACATGAACCAATCGGCTTGGCTGATGCAGAAGCCTCCGCCGTGGAAGTGGAGGAGTATGGGGAGCTTCTCGGCGTCGGTTTCTTGCTTTTCCGGCAGGTATATACGGAGTTTGAGATCGTCTTCATCTGCGGTGACGTCGGTGACGGCGACACCGTCGATGAAGTGGGGGTGCGGCGGGGCGGCGTCGGTCAGGAACTTGACCTGAGGCGGCCCGGCCCACGTCCGGTCGACGGTGCCGTCGTCGAACAAAGTCAGCCAGCCGGAGACTTGATCGATGACTCTCTTTTGATGCAACATTTTTATGAATAGAATTTGATGAAATATGCGACAAATATATAGTGGATGTGAGATAGTAGTGTAGGGGGTTTGGTCGAATAATTTCAAATTATCAAAATGAGGAAATTTCTTTGAATATTGAAATCAATTTCTTGGCAAATTTCATTGAAAATGTTGGGTGGTTTCTTTATTCATTTTTTCTTTGTTTTATGTGTAAAAATTAAAGAAATGGTGGAATTCATGTTTGGGGGCCCTAGCCTATAAAATGTTAAGTAGGGGATGACATTCAAATTTGTGTTTTGTTTCACTCCTAATTTCCAAGGCAAAAACTTGCGATAGCCACGCTTAAACAATTTAGGCGGGTTTTATTCATCCTCAAATGAGTTCACTCATCTTAAATAGGATTTATTAATCCCCCAATTATGATATATTAGATGAGATTGACTTGAATTAATAGATAAAACCCGTGTAAATCGTTTAGGCATGCCTAACCGAGACCTTCCCAATTTCCAATATTCATAACATGCTAAAAAGATTTTTTTTTAAAAAAAAAACTAAGTGTGAATATGGCAATCACATGTCTCACTCCACGAAGATAAAAGAGAGAATTTTCTTATATTTAAGAGATCATATAATTTCATTAGTACATTATCTTTTGTGAAATAAAAATAATTTCTGTGTAAGTTTATTCATTCAAATAAGACAATATTATACTAATGTTAGAACTGCGCTCCTAATAAATAGTATCATTTGTTGGAAATAAAATCATAGCCGCCCAATGACAAGCAGGTTTGGAGATTAAATTTATGACGAAATTTGGAATTTGTAAATGGATTTGTGGATTGAGTTTGTGGCGGATTTTAGTGTGAAAAATAAACCGCAACCGTCCAAATGTCTACATATGATATACCAAATACTCGTACAACTATATATCTATTTATGTGAGTAATTTTCATATGTATAGACTGGTCCAACGTATTACATTATCTATAGACATCTAATATGAGTAGTTTCATAAATAATGATTGGGAAGATCTCAGGTTAGGCACGCCTAAACGGTTTAGGCGGGTTTTATCCATTAACCCAAGCCAAATTGGAGATTAATAAATTCTATTTGGGATGGGTGAATCCATTTGGGTATGGATAAAATTCGCCTAAACCGATTAGACGTGCCTAACGCAATATACTTTTGTGCAATGCATAAGTGAAATACTAGTTACCATACGAATTATATGTATGTTCTTATCGAAATGGGCCCATTTCAGATATAAACTTTATAATCATATATTATATTGTAAGCAACTTTAAGGCCATTAAAATAAAAGAATATTATTAAGCAAAAACAAACAAAACTTGTTGACCTAACCAATGTATATAATATACTACATATGAAATTGATTGGCATGGAGAGATGAAGGCTTCAATACCATTATCCGCCATGAAAGCCACCACTACTTTTTGACTGAAAATTAACCTTTTGAAAAGGGGCAATACAAAAAATAATATATATCTCTAGCAAGAAATTAATATATATAGGATAAAGTAAAAATAACAAACATAAAACTTTTATTTTATTTTAATATATACACACTACACACCCATTCATACCAAGGTAAAATATGTTGCGAAGTTTCGACGGATTTGGTTGATAGGGGCCATTTCTTTTCTTTGGAAAAAAAACAATTGAATCAAATGAGATACATAAGTAAATGAAAATGCTTTTGCCATTATATGTATACTAGATTAATTATTTTATAAATTAAAATAGTTAATAAACTTAGATATCTTAGCATTTTTAGCAATTTTTTACATATATTTAATTTTACTCATCAATATTATAATATAAATTATATGGATTTGATTTAACTATTATTATCTCGTAAAATATATTATATTTGTATTATTAAAAAAAAATAATAAATCTAATAAATTAGTGAGATTTAATATTTTAAATAAAAAAGTAAAAAATAAAATTTTGTTATGTTTTTATTATTATTTGTTGTATAATTATGATATAATATAAAAAATAATAAATAAAATAAAACTTAAAATTAATTTATATTTTTGGCGGGAATAATTTTTCTTGACTGATTTCTTTTAATATATAGATAGATTAGCGTCATACAAAACATATTGTTAATATGATCAATCCACATCATGATAATGCGTGTGACATATATACAACAATTAGTAAAGTTTCATAATTTTATAAACATTATACTAGACAGTTGTTGAGGTTCATTTAAATAAATATAAAGGTTAATGAAAATAGGAGATGCGCATGTGCAATTAAAGAGACAACGAAGCGAAATAAGCATGATTATATCAGCAAGAAATGAACGATTCGACACCCTAAATAGAACGAATGTCGTTAACAATAGATACAAATGGCATGATAGGAAGGAAATAATTATAATGTCGAAATAAAAGAAACGGAAAGATAAGTTTATCAGATTGATGCTAAGAACTTTGTGGTCCTTCATGCTCCATTGTATCAGATGCTTCACTTTCTTGGCTCAGCTTTATTCTTTGACTCTGCTTCCCCACCTGATCACATATACTTGTCTAACCTTAGCTATCGTATCATATCATATCAAACAATGGAAGACAAATAACGGTTACTTACCTCACTTGCAATTTAGCGCAGTGTTGACGTCTTTATCGGTGACGGTGAGAGGCTTAAAGTTTAGTTGTATTGTTTCCAGATTTGGTGTTATCAGAAGTCCCGATGTGAATTTGTCCAAGCAGATACAATTGGATATCCTCAACACCCTGAGCGAAGGCAGTTCCAGAGGGCATCTCCATTCGCAAAAACTCTTGAGGTTTGTTAGCCCATCCAATTTCAGATATTCCAGATTAGGAAATAGACGGGTCAGAGGAGTTTCGCCGTTTTCCACCTCCTCGTCTTCAATCACTGTAACCATTTCTTCACAACCCCAGATTCTCAAGTGTTTCAGGCTTCGCAGATTTCGGGATATTGAACATAAAAATAAGCTCTTCATGCCTCTGCAACGGTGAACAAATAACTGGTGAAGTTGGGCAAAAAAGGCCGTTGGGATTTGACGGCACCAAATCCAATTTCTGCTGCTCACTCCATCACCACCTATGACCACTTTTTTTAAGCTACTAAATCTAACCTGCAAATACAAATCCTTAATTATCGCAACAGAAATACTATTTCTGACAAGACACATTTTTAAATTGGTGGACATTTTTTTTTTTTTAATATGTTCTTCCACTAGTTTTATATATCAGAAATAATAGTTTTTTATAATTTATTTTGATTCTTTTATATTCTTAAGTTTTTTAAAAATCCGTACAGAATCATAGATTGGATCATTAATTAAGATAATATCGATGAACCAACCTCCTACGCCTTAAACATGCATGTATAAATAGATTAGGACTCTCTCTATTGATCAAAGATGAATAAATTTTCAATCACAACTTTTTCACTTCAAATTGTTTATTCTTAGTTTTATCATGAGTAACCAAATTATGATCCAATCATCTAATAAAATATTCATATTTATTCTAAACTATACATCCTACAATCTAATATCATTTAACTCTCCCATCACTACCCAACTCAACCTAACTTTTTAATTAAAATATTATTTTCCCCTTTTAATATAAAAAAACTAGGAATATTTTAAATCCATAATAAATAAAAATGACGATAATTTATAGAAAATAAAAGTCATATTGACAAAGAACATATACAGTATAGTTATAAAATGATTTTTTGTAGTATATTGAGCTATATTAACATTAGACTAGATTCATAAGGATTTTTTAAAAAATCTGATATGCATTTCTAATATTTATTTAAAATATATAAAACTTAAGATGTATAAATTTCAATTGTGGTCGTACATTTTGTTTTTATATTATTTTAAACATTTCAATTAATATAATTTTAGAAATAATAATAAGTTAAATAAACATCCAATCTAAAATGTATTAAACAAAACTAAGAAAAAAAAGAAAAAGAGAAAGAAAAGCAATGAAATACAAAATTGTGCCACGTGTGTGTGAAGTGGAGAGAGAATGGCCGGTGAAACTTGTTTATCTGACAAACTAGGCTACGCTATTTTTCATGCTTTGTATTTATTTTAATATTTATATAATAATATTTTACCAGGTCACTGCTGCTGAGCTTCGACTACAAACAGAAATTAAGTAGTAATAATAAATATGGTGGTGAGGTATGGTACCTTGTCTGGTTTGCAAAACAAATGAATACATTCATCATCATCTGCATCTTCATCTTCATCATCAGGTGAAGCCAAGTTTTTCAGCAACGGGCAGTGCTCGACTGTGATTTCCTCTAGGACAGGGAATTCAATGTTTTCGATTCCTCCACACAAACTGGTGAGCCTCGGCAGATTATCTAGTGTCAGCGACTTCAGTTTCGGGAATTCTACCATCTTATCGTCTTCTTCTTCATTCCACAAGAATACCTGTTCCATCGCATCACATCCATAAATCTCGAGCTTTTCTAGTTGTGAGAAACAACCCCATGCTGTCTTTGACAATGAAAATAAAGAGCGCATCCACTAATAGTTATGGAGGAAAGGTTGTTGAAAATGGACACGATGTGATGCTCATCTGCTGTCTTCCACAAATGCTCTAGTTTTGGCAGAGCTATCAGCGTGATTTCCTTGAGATTTTTCAATGGCATTGGGCCATCAATGTCGCATATCTCTTCTACCTCACTACCTTTTTCAACCCACAGAACCTCCAAGAGAGGGAAAACGCTACTGCCACTATTCACCAATGTCTTCATTGTCGAAAATTTCCGCAATAACAAACATTTCAAGCTCTGAGCTACTCCAAGATCCAGGTCTCCAGACCCATTTCCATCTACACACACCCATTCAGCGCTGCCGACACATGTACGAAGCCAGTTTCCCAAATTTATGTCTCTTCGCAAATTGAGCTCTATTTTCCTCTTAATGCGCATTTTGTTATCGAGATTAAAAGGGTCAAAATATTGACGACCACCGATAACAATGTGATACTTAACAATGTTTGGTGGAAGACGTATGTTTTCAGCTGCTAATACAGAATCCTTTATCTCAATCTCCAACCGAGTCAGCTTGGATAATGACTCCAGCTCACTCAATGCCGCATTCACCTTCTTTCTTCCGCCTTCCTCCGCCTCTGCTTCCCATTCATCGAAACTTCTCCACATCACCAGCTCCTCCAATGATGTCAAGCTCGATATGATTCCCGGGGCTATTGTTTTCAGATTTTCACATCCTGAAAGTTCCAATAACCTCAGGCTAGTTAATTTCCCCATCATCTCTATTGGCAAACTCTTGATTGATTCACAGTCACGACAGATGAGAATCTCGAGATTGGCCAACTCACCAACAACAGATACGCTTTCCAGTGATCTACACCACACCAAAACTAATGCTCGGAGATTTTTCAATAACGCTGTCGAATCCGGCAACACACCCAATGAAGAAGCTACAATGGACACCACATTGAGCTTTGTCATTCCTTCAAAAAAGTTGTCTTTCATTTCGAGTTCTTCATCCTCTAGTCGATGATCAATCAACAACAGACGGAGACTCGGGAAATTAGATCCTGAAAGAAGCTTGCTTCTTAGTCCAGTGAAAGGAGATCTCCAAGTGCAAGCACTGCTGTTGATGCGCCCTTCCTCTTTAGCAATGAATATGGCAACATCACGAACAACATCGTGCATTTTCACATAATCATTTTTGAATCCCTCTAACAGCAAGAAACGACTTTTAAGCATTTCAACTAATGAGCAAACTCTGTTTCTTGCTTCTCCCAAACTTGTGATTTCTTCAAACATGCCTAACCCCATTGCATAAATCGTCAATTCCTCGAGAGGGATTTCATCATCTTCACCATATAGACAGCACATTAAGAACAGGGATTTCGCCCTCTCAATCTCCAGAAATTTGTAACTTAGCCTCACCGGATTGTAAACTTTATCCATGACTTTAGGCAAATCTATGGGGTTCGCGGATTTAAGTTGTAGCAACGCATCATCCCAAATGGATAGATTGTCCCTTCCCCTCAGTCCCGCACCAACAGTTACAAGGGCAATCGGTAAACCTCCGCACTCAGCAAAAACTTTCCTCACAACAGCTTGATTATCATCGCAACTACCCACGCTCGATTTGAAGAGATGCCACGCCTCTGTGTCCGACAAGACTCCCAATGCATAAACCTTGTCGACGTTCATTCTGTTAAAGATATCACTATCTCGTGATGTTAACAGGACTCTGCACCCACTGTCACAAGGTATTCCTAGTTCCTCCAATTTGAGATCATCCCAAATATCATCTATAACTATGAGGGTTCTTTTGGTGGTTGTCGACAACCTCGTACGTAAGGTATGTGCATTAGAAAAAAGAGTTCCCCCAGCTTCCAAGTTGAGGCCCAACGATTTAGCGATATCATTTTGGATTTTCAACAAGTCTACGGTTTGACTAACGACTGTCATCACGTTCTCACCAATCAAATGTTCTTCCATCGCTCTATTCACAATCCTCTTGGCCATGGTAGTCTTTCCTACGCCCCCCATCCCACATATCCCCACCATGTCTCCCACCTCATCTCTCAAACATGCCATGATTTCATCTTCGATGGGTTTTCTAGATTCAAACTCATGGGCTGATCCTAATGGGATTGGGGCACTCGCTGCCGGTGGTGGAGGCTGTGATATAATGGGGAAATCACAAGATTTACGAAGCTCTATCATAGCTTCAGCAGTCTTTGTCGCTTTCCTGCTAAGGAAATAACGAGACTTGAGGTTTTGTGCGGAGGTGATTTCAGTCTCAATCTCACTCATGGTGGCTTGGGTGAAGCGAGTGGCATCTTCTAACCAAGTCTTGACTTCTGGAACAACCACTTGGGCGTTGTTCTCGTCTGTAGTCACTCTCATCTGCAGGCCAGCTGTTAAGTCTTCCAATTTCCGGGCCTCATTCCTCAGATTCTGAATGTTGTTATTGAAGTACCAAAGGTAATTCAACTGGCGCTTCATTGGTTCATAAATATATTTCCCAACTTCTATGGCTGGTTCAAGAAAACAGGCCACTGCTCCCGAAATTCCTGCCATTCTTCGCAATATCTTCTGTCGTGTTTGATTCGAAACAACAACAATGAAGTTAAAAGCGAGAGAAGAAA
>JAPKLW010007167.1:0-15615 GCA_026898455.1 Plectranthus barbatus
CAACAAAATGGTGTAGTGGATGATGTATTTGATCTTTCTTCTTAGTTGAGACGTGTAACTTTTGAAATCTGTTGTTCTTTTGTTTAATGATTATGCTGAAGTAGATCTTTTCTTCAAATCCTCCGTCGTGTAGACTCTTTTCAACTGTTTTCATGACATTTTTCAGCATTTTATAATGTCAAGATATCTTCGGCAGACAGAAATAATAACGTCCGGAATGTGATATATATCAAACTTCAAGAGTATCCTCATAGAAAGAATGAGAGCTAGGACTCATTCATCCTCAACTTCATCTAATTCCATCAATCCAAGCTTTAAACATAATTCTTTAAATCTGGCTTCTGGAAGTGGTTTTGTGAATATATCTGCTATCTGATCTTCGGTGCATATATAACGAACATCGATATCTTTCTTCTCCTGATGATCTCGTATGAAGTGATGACGAATATCGATATGCTTGGTCCGAGAGTGATGAACAGGATTTTTTGTGATACACATAGCACTATTGTTGTCGCAGTAGATAGGCACACATTCGGGAGAGATCCCGTAATCTTGCAATTGTTGTCTTATCCAGAGAATTTGCGAATAACAGCTAGCAGCAGCCACATACTCTGCTTCAGTGGTGGATGTAGCAACAGAGTGTTGCTTTTTGCTGAATCAGCTAATGAGCTTGTGTCCCAGAAATTGACACGTGCCACTCGTGCTTTTCCTGTCGATCTTGCATCCTCCAAAATTAGAGTCCGAGTATCCACTCAGAGCAAGACTATCTTCTATGGGATACCAAATTCCTAGTCCTTCTGTACACTTCAAATAGCGAACAATCCTTTTAGCAGTATCAAAGTGGACCTTCTTAGGCTTGGCTTGATATCTAGCACATAATCCCATGGCATACGAGATATCTGGTCTGCTAGCGGTGAGATATAGTAGTGAACCTATGATCCCTCTGTAAAGAGTAGGATTCACATCACCTTCTTCTCTTTCAAGTGCGGCAATACATGTCGTACTTATTGGAATCCGTAAACTCTTTGTCTTCTCGGGGCAGTATTTTGCAATCAAATCGCGAATATACTTCTTTTGATGAATGAAAATCCCTTCTCTGGACTGTTGAACTTGTAATCCGAGAAAGTAGGACATCTTTCCCATCATACTCATCTGGAAGTTGCTGGTCATGAGTTTTGAAAACTTGTCACATAACTCTTGATTCCTAGAGCCAAAAATGATGTCATCTACGTATATTTGCACCAGCAAAATATCTCCTTGGTCTTCAATGCGAAAGAGTGTTTGATCAATTCTCCCTTTCTGAAAATCATTTTTCAACAAGAATTTTGAAAGAGTTCCATACCAAGCTCTCGGTGCTTGTTTCAATCCATAGAGAGCCTTTTTAAGTCTGTATACTTGATTGCCGTGTTCGAACCCTGGTGGTTGCTCGACATAGACTTCTTCCTTCAGCTCACCATTTAGAAAGGCACTTTTCACATCCATCTGCATTACGTCGAACTCATGATGTGCAGCGTACGCGAGGAATAAACGAATGGCCTCCAGCCTTGCTACCGGAGCAAATGTTTCGTCATAATCTATCCCTTTGCATTGCCTGTAGCCTTTAGCTACGAGTCTCGCCTTATTTCTGACAACCGTGCCCGACTCATCTTTCTTATTTTTGAATACCCATTTCGTGCCAATAACATTTTGATGTTCGGGTCTGTCTACTAGCTCCCACACATTGTTTCGTGTGAATTCTGCTAGTTCTTCTTGCATAGCGTTCACCCAATCCGGATCTAGTAGAGCGTCTTCAATCTTCTTGGGTTCTTCATTAGAGATGTAGCATGCTAGCATAGCATTGTCGTTTCCTTGTTTGGTTAGGATAGGATCATGCACGTTTCCAAGAACGTCGTCTAAAGGGTGCGCATGTAGCCATGTTGGTCTAATACGTGCTGGTAATTCAGCAACCGGTGCTCCTCCTTGGTGATTTTCATCAGTGACATTCTCTTCTTCATTGTCTTCATTCTCCCGGCGCTCAGCAACTGGGACGTCGTTAGTTTCTCCTTCTGTGTCTGCTACAGGGACTTCATCATCGGGAACGACATTCATAGGTGCAGCATCTGCTGGGATTTCAGCAACAGGTTCTTCTTCGATTGGAATCTCAGCATCTCCTTTGCTAAGATCTTCAGCAGCTTCCACGTCACCTTGATCATCAAGAATTCCAGCAACATCTAAATTCTCATTTAGATAGATAGAAGATGGGGCCTCAGCATGGTCACTAGCATCACTAGCCTGGTCAGCAGTCTGGTCACCTGCTGAGTGCGAAGTTTCTGGATTGACATCAGTCGTAGACCTAATTGGATCAATACTCATGTTTTCAAAAGATTTTTGTAAAGATTGATCATAAATATCATTGGTCTCATGATTGCCATTCTTCTGGTCTTTGTTAGCCCTGCGCACTAAAGTAGACTCATCACAAATAACATTACATGTTATTTCCACAAGTCGAGTAGTCAAGTTTAACACTCGATAACCTTTGTGAGATGGGTGTCCATATCCCAGGAAAACACCTTTATCAGACTTAGGAGAAAAAGTGTTAAGTTTAGACTTCCCATTGTTATGGATATAACATGTTGAACCGAAAGCACGAAAGTGTTTAATAGAAGGCTTACGACCATTGTACACTTCATAAGGAGTTTTGTTGAATCTGCCATTAACCGCACTCCTGTTCTGAGTGTAGCAAGCAGTCATGATAGCTTCTCCCCAATACTTTCCATTGAGTCCTGAATCAGCAAGCATAGCCCTCGCTGCTTCCTTTAAGGTTCTGTTTCTTCGTTCTGCTAACCCGTTCTGTTGTGGTGTTCTAGCAGTGGATTTTTCATGATGGATACCAGCTTCCGCACAAAAGTCCATCAAAATTCCATTACAGAATTCCGTTCCATTATCTGATCTAATCCTTTTAACTGTAACTTCCTTGTTGTTATGCTCTTTAAGGATCAGCTCAGGTAGCAGGGTCTTTACTTCATCTTTGCTTTTTAGGAGCTGAACCCACGTGTACCTGGAAAAATCGTCAACAACCACAAGTGTATATATTTTCTTATTTACTGTGGGTGGTTTGACAGGACCAAACAGATCCATGTGTAAAAGTTCAAGAATTCTCCCTAAGGTCTCCTTTTCTGGATTTCATTTGAAGGATGCCTTTGTTTGTTTGCCTTGTTGACATGCTTTACACACTCCTTCCTTTCGGAAAGATTCCGCAGGCAGTCCTTCTACCAGCTTATGTTTGGCTAAATAATTGATTGTTTTGAAGTTTAGATGATTCAATCTTTTATGCCATAGCCAATTTGTTTCCTCTTTGTTAAATGCCACGAAGCATGAGTCCTGGTGGCCACTTTGCCAATCGACCACATATAGGCCACCCTTGCGGATGCCTCTAAGCTTCACTTCTCCTGTAACCTTGTCAACAATATCACAGCCAGAGTTAATGAAATAAACATTATATCCATTTTCACACAACTGGCTTATGCTCATTAAGTTATGTTTAAGGTTCGAAACAAGAGCAGCATTAACAATTCGAATCCCATTCTGCTCTACACATCCTCTGCCGATGACTCTTCCTCTGCTGTTGTCACCAAAAACAACTGAGGATCCATAGACACTTTGAATTTCTGAGAATAGGTCTGCTCTTCCCGTCATGTGTCCTGAGCAACCACTATCAAGGATCCATTCATCTGGTGATCTTGAGCTTTCGGCTTTTGGATCCTGTTTCTGCAAAAATTAAGAAATTGATTTAGGTACCCGTTGAGTATCGGGTCCTGTAGTATTAGCCAGTGTCATTGTTCCTTTTGGAACCCACATTTGAGTGATCTTCAAAATTTTCTTCTTGACATCACTCTTTTTACCTTTCTCAACCTTTGGATAAGTAAATCTTGCGTACTTAGATTGAGGACGAGGTGTGGTAGTGTGTTGTGCCTTCATTGTCCTTTTGAGAAAGTTTGTTTTGGACTCAGGCCTTACATAGGTGTTCTGCCTATGTGGTGTATATGCATTATATGACGGCTTTACAGCATTATAATAAACATGTTTGTTTTTATGAAATGAAGAGTTTGATGTCCTAGCAGTAGATAATTTAGTATTCTGCTGAGTTTTAACATACCTCTGTTGAGGTACCTTAGCAGACATTCTAGTATTCTGCTGAGGTTTAGCAGATACATTCTGCATTACGCTCTTAGTCTGCTTAGCAACGGGTATATCAGCAGATGATTTCTCTTTCAATTTTTCTCCAAGGATAAACTTTCCAGCAGAGACAAACTGAATAGCCTTCTGCTTAGAAGATTCTCCTTTATCATTGTGATTAAAACCAACACCAGCTTTATCCTTGTAGTGTTTTTGTTGGCTTATTGCAGCATTTAAAACAGCTTTACTAGTAGTGTATGTGCAAATGCAACTTTCTTTTGGTTTATTCTTTAGCAAAGCATTTTCTTATTCAAGAATCTTAAAATTTTCGGAAAGTTTTGAAAATTCAGCTTTTATTTTTGAAAGTTCCTCACCAGCAGACCTTAGTCTTTCGACTTCCTCGGTCAAATTCGAAACTTCTAACTTCAGTGAGGTGTTTTCACTTACAATGACGTTTTTAATTTCATACATTTTAGAGTATTCTTCACTTAGCTTCGTGAGATAGTCTTCCTCAGAATCTAAAGTGAGATTCTCGCAATCATCAAAAGTTACAAATCTAGGAATGCTTATAGAAAGTACCTCATTGTTTTCGACTGCTAGAGCCGTTTCAGCATTCTGATCTGTGTCTGCGTCAGCAAACTAATCTTCCACGATATCTGCCATTAGAACTAGCATGGCCTCTTCATCCTCTTCCTCTGAAGATAGATAATATTCCTCATCATTTTTAGGAATATCCTGAGTTTCCGTCCTGGTTAGGAGTGCTCTTTTGACTGCATTGCCTGCACGTCTTTCAAATCTTTGTTTCAGCCGCTCCCTTTCCTTTCTGCTGACTTTCGGACAGTCATGTTTCAAGTGGTCAGGAGATCCACACTCGAAACACGTCCTAGGCTTTCGCTCTGCTGAGCGGGCATGAGAAGGTGACTGCTGAGCTTCCTTTGTCTCCTTTTCAGCTTTAGCCTCCATCAACATTTTTTGAAGTTTTTTCATCTGTTCTTCTAGTTCACTGATCTTGAGATCAGTAGGCTGGGAGCCTGAGGTTGTAACACCCTCTTTTGCTTGTGTTACAAGAACAGATCTTTCTTGATTATGATAGGATTTCTTTAGTTTAAACTTGTTGAAATCCTTTTTGGCAAAATATGCTAAATCATCTGAGCTAGCAGCGGATTGTGCTACTGCAGCTTCATTCCTTTTTTATTGTTGTATTATGAATTCATGAGATTTTAGCTGAGCAAATACCTCGGATGTTGTCATTTTGCTGAGGTCTTTTTCACTTAGACTAGTTATTTTAACAAACCAGTCATCTCTGGGGTATAGTTTAGAGATAATCTTATGATTCATCTCCCCATTCTCGTATTTCTTACCAAGATTATTCAGTTCTCCAACGATGGTATTGAAACGTTCTTCCATATCTTGTATTGATTCTCCTGCATTCATAGAAAAAGATTCATATTTGTCAACAGCTACCTGCAGTTTGTTGCGCTTCATCTGGTCTGTCTCCTGAGATGATTCGCACACATACGTCCACATTTCTTTAGCTGTATCGAACTCTAAGGCTTTTTGTGCCATCAGTTTAGGTAGAGAATCAAGGATTAACTTCTTTGCAACATGCTCCAACTGAGCTCTTTTCTTGTCTTCACTTGTATATACCTCAAAAGGTTTTTCAACCATTTGGGGTCTTCGTGGCCTTGGGGTCTAGGTTGGTCTCCTTCATCAGCTCCTTCAGCGGGTTCGGGTATGGGTCCTATAAAAGTGTTAGCTTTCATAATCTTAATGGGACCTCTTTCAAGTACCTCAACCATTTCTGGGTGTATGCTCTGAAGCTGTATTAAGGCCATCTTTTTCCATGTTGAGAAGTTCTCCTTGTTGTACTTTCCAAGAGAGTGATTCAACATCTTGTCTTCTGAGCTTAACAAGTGAAACACAAATAAACAGGTAAAAGTGCAAGGAAAATACGGATCTGGTCTTAAGCGACTCAGAAGCAGTCGGTTTTTCAACCTCCTGCTCTGATACCACTTGTTGGTCCTTAAATGTCAGAGTCGTCGTGTTGATAACTTAACATGAAATACAGCGGAATGATTATACGTCACTTACACTTATACTTTTATTGTATTCAAATTGTTAGTTAGCTCAAGTTGTCACTTAGATGTATTTTCAGATATACGCTAGCAACTATGTTACTAGGTTTCAAATCAACTCTAAACAGTAAAGTGATAAAGCAGTAAATGAACGCGAGATTTTATAGTGGTTCGATCCAAATAGATCTACGTCCACTCCTTAGCCGAAATGCTAAGAATTTCACTAGAAAAGTATACAATCAGTACAAGGATTCGCCAATACTTGCAGTAGGCAGTGAACTTTCGAACCGGCCACATCACAGCTATCCTCCGATACTTTGCACTTTTCTGAACACAGCTCCGGCCAAGTCAAGGGCACACCTTCGTAAAACTTGTCCTTCGCTAATGAGGCTGTTATAGTTTGCACCTGAACTCAATAAATATGTGGCTAACGCCCATCAGAGTCAATCTCTTTCAAGAATGACTGTTGGATACTCCTAGTAAGGAAATTATCCCAATGATTGAAGATTCTTAATGGAACTTCAAGAATCTTCAAGGATGAGTGTCAGATATTCAATGAGAAGACACTCTGGGTTGTTGAAGGCTTTGAATGTGCTTTTTATCACGAGCTCTCAACTGACTACTTTTCACTTGTTCGCTTTGTCAAAGGAATCTCACACTTGTGTAGTTAGCGAAGGTAGGTAGTGATTGAAGCAGTAGTCAATCCGGTTCTTGAATCTATCTTTTATAGGTGGAGATTCAAACCTTAAATCTCCATATCCGTTAGACACAATGGCTTCTTTGTCCAAGAGTGGATTGACTTGATAGAACACTTTTCGAATAGAGATGTACTTTCCAAACTACTTAGGGAAAGTCTAGACCTTTGTGTGTCCTTTTTGTCAGTGTGGCAGTTCGTCTTCAGCTTTTGAATCTCGCCCTTTGTTATGCTAGGATTTGCTGAAGTCTTTTACTGCCTTCGATCCTTTGACTTATGTTGTTTGCGACTCTTTACTCGTCGCTGAGAGGTCCGAATGCTAACTCCTTAGCATTCTGTCTAGCGAGTGTTCAGCCATTTGCTAGTGATTCTTTGTTGGCTTGCTTCTCTAGCAGTTTGTAAGTTGAATGCTGATATCATCTGCTTTGTGTCTGCTAGGGATTCTTCTCAGCACACTAGTCTATTACAACTCAATGTACAACTTTTACAGGACTTTACAAAATGTGCTAGACTCTCTAGATTTCGGCAAATGATCGACCAACTAAATAAGGTTTGATCCAACAAAACCTTTTACAAACAAATCCTAAGGGAGATTTTAGGGATAATTCCCAACAATTTCCCCCTTTTTGGTGCGATCAAAGCTTACTATCATTTGCTGACCATAAGTGGAAGAATGTTTGTGTTTTACAAGTCTATGCTATTCTATCAATCTGACACAGAGTTTTTCCAATTAGGTTAAAGCAACAAAAATGATTGAAGTCAAATTCCCCCTCAACAGATGCTGGGGAATATTTCTCGATTAAATATAAGTAAATGTTTGCAACAAAGCAATATGCTAGAAATTCTAGCACTCATCAAATCAGCAAGCATTCATCAATCAAAATATAATCTTCATGTCCACATGCAAATTTGTTGAGTACACCAGAAGTGTAGGTCAACTAGAGCACACCAGTAAAATTCAGAGGTGGACAAAGAGATTTTGTCTAAGTATGATCCAATTTTATATATGATATTGCAAGTTTAAGTACAAATTGGATTCAGAAAGTAAGGAATGATGAAAAGATTTGACCTTTACGTTCATGAGTCGGGTGCTAGCTTGTGTTTTTCACTGTCCGCTGAATTGTTCTTCTGGATATCAGCAAACTTCTCCATGGTGAATTTCATGAAGTTCTCAAGAAGAGCTGCTCCTGTCTCTCTTTCAGCAGCCTCACGCTCCAGTTCTTTAGCCAGCTTCTCCTGCTCCATAGCAATCTTTTGCAGTTGAAGTTCATGTTCTTTTCTTTGCAATTCTAATTTAGCTTCATGTTCCTTTCTTTGCAATTCTAATTGAGCTTCTAGCTCTTTTCGTCTTGACTCCTCCTTCGCTTCTTCTTCTTTTCTCCTTATTTCCTCTTTCCTTGTGGCTAACTCCTCATCATTTTTCTTTCTTCTTTTCTGGTCAGCCTTTCTTCTTTCTTCCCCCTCTTTGATTGCAGCCAAAAAGTTTGTACCATAGGCCACAACCGTGTCTTTTAGTGTAGTCCTGGTGTCTGCTAAATCCTTTTGAACAACCTCAAGACTTGTCCTATTCTCAGAAATAGCCAACTTGTTTTCAGCGACCTCTGATTGTACATGAGATACATCTCCTCGTATCTCATCAACTTCTCTTCTCAGATGCGTGGTAGCTGCTTCTACTCTTCCCTCAATGGCTGTTTGCAAATAAGAGTTAAAGGCTTTAGCTATTTCCGCAGTCAATGGAAAGGGTATATGTAGTGAGGTTATGGGAGTGGCATTGAAGGAAGTAGTCGTAATGAGTTCTTGACTCGTTGGAATAGATGGTTGCTGTGTGTGACTGGTACTCGCAGCAACATACTCCTGATAGCATAATTACTCATGCATTATCTGATTAGCAGCATCCTGAACTTGTGCGGTCTCCTGGACAATCTGAGCTTCAGCTTTCTGAGCTTCTTTCACTATGTCCTGAATATCAATGTTCAGGAACTTAGCCAACTGCATATCGCGGTAATCAAATTCCAGAGCAGCACGCTCAGTGGCCTGTGCCGCTATTCGAGCTTTGAGTTTTTCTGCCTGTTGAATTTTATACTCCATCTGTCGTTTCCTGTAATCAACAGCAGCTCTTGCTTGACGTCTAGACAGTTCAACCCTGGCATCAGAGTATCCGTCGGGTACGAAGGTGGATTTAGGTAGCCCCGCAGTCTTTGAGAGAAAACGGTGTTCTCAGATGGCTTGAAGTCTACACATCACCTGTTTATCTGAGAACTGTTTCATCCCCGGAACTTGATCAATCCAATCAAAACACCAGCATTCCTCACGTCTCTAGAAGTTTAAACCCTTAGCAGCAAAAACCAGTGCTTTCTCTTCAAAACAGAGTTGATGCATAATATAGTCACACTTTTTCCATCGTCGGAATTCTTCTGCTAACAAGCGTACTTCCGGTGTTGATTCATCCAATTCTGTATGGAATAGATCAGCGATGGCTCTTCCTGTTTCGGATTACACAAACAGTTCGATCTCTTCAGCCATAGGGGTGAGATCTGAGTTGGGCCTTTCTTCAGGGTAGACCGATGTACACCATTGACCGATTCTTCATAGATGATAACGTGGTCCAGGCAGCCCATTGAGAGGCACTCGGAGAGGAGTGTCTGATCCAGATGGTACCTTTCTCAGGTATTTCGCATTAAAAATTTCCTCAGATTCTCCATCAGAGTCAGAAATGCAAGATTCAAGATCAGTGAGCAGAGAATCGTTCTCTTCTACAGGCGAATGTAAATCATGAAGAAGTGAATCGACCTGTTCTTCAGTATCTCTTCCTCTACTCGATTCTGCATCAGTGAAGGCTCCAGACCTCCATAATTGTGAGAATGCTTTATCTGATAGTCCTTCTTCTGCTAAGTTTATCTGCGATTCAGAGGAGGTATTGAGAATGGGTTCCTCTTCTGAAGCAGCTTTCCCTTTTCCTCGCTTTTTGGCTTCGTCTGCTAGGCGTTGTATTTCATCAGCAGGAGCTTCATCATCATTCATCATGGTGATATCTGCTGGAAGGTCTGCCGTTCCCTCGTCTTCTGCTGGAGTTGGATTTCCTTCAGCGAGAGTCGTCACTGCTGGTGATTGTTCCTTGTGCACTGCTGAGATTACATCCATTGTTTTAGATTCCTCGGCTCTGCTAGCTACGACTTCTTCGTGAGCGCTGTCTGCGTTGTTAGCCTCTTCATTTGTTAAAGCTCCTTGTGAGGGCATATCATCTCCTATGGTGCTTGCCCTTTGCTGGATAGGCTGTGCTTCCAATTGGGTCTGCTTAGCAGCGCGCTTCTGGGCCATAAATTCTTCAGCAGCGGATTTGACTCGTTCAAAGTTTCTGTCTCTGCCTTTGAATGTTAGGTTACTGATGAATTTTTGGTAATCTCTTTTCTCGAGTTCCTTTAGAGTAGTTATGCGCTTTCTCTTTGCTTTCCTTGTTTCCGGACTGCGCTCTTCTACAATTCTGAGAGACTTAGGGATGTAATCTGGATCAGCGGTGTCCTCAGTAACGTTCTCTGTAGAGTCCTTTTCTGCTGTAACAGTTCCTTCAACAGCTTTAGTAGTCTTGCTTTCTGCTTCTGCTTTCTCTAATGCTTCCTTATCAGTAAGTAGTTCCAACTTTCTCCTAGTCTTTTTCTTTGCCTTAGTCACAGGAGGAGTTGTTGCGGTTCTCTTGGTTGGTTGAATAGGTAATGCCATTGCCCCAAGGATGGTTGGAAGTTGTTCTGCTGCCTTTGAAGTCATGATGTCGTTGATTTGATCTACGGGCAAGTTTCCTAGTTTCTCAATCTCCTCCAGATTTGTGAAACAATGCTCCGTTTCAGCGTTTGTTTTCAACAATGCTATTTCCTCTTCCGTCATAGGGATAGAAGATTGTAGTATTTGCACCCCCAAACTTGCTTCATCAGATTCTTCAGGGGATGTAGGTTTATCTTTGTCTATATTGGACTTCCCTTTTAACCTTCGAGGATTCCTGATATTAACCGGCTTAGGCTTGTGTCTTGTTACAGGAATGTAGTATGTGGAAAGGAGTGCAACTCCACGATCCACGCCTGTGTTGGTAAACAAAATCTCCAAGAATTTACTAATCTTCAGCCCAAAGTTTACATTCGAGGAGAATGTTCCATCTATTTCCATGTGAGCATTCTTCTTGGCATGCTCTGCCCATCGTTCAAATATGAACTCAGCCCAATTACCTTTAACATTATCGGTTAATGCCATCATCACGGCATACTTCTTAGCAGAGAGCTCCGAGTAAGAGCCAGCATCACACTGGAGCATCTTGATTACTATCTCTGCAAGTAGTTTGTATTCCTCTGTCAAGGTGTTGATCGAGGTGTTAACCTTAAACGTACTCGATTGCCCTTTCTCTCCTGACTTCTTCCAGTGGTTCCACCTCCTTTCCATTTCGGATTTATCATTCACCTTATACTGAGAGATTTTGGTTCCAAAGTTTCGAAATCCAAAAGTACGAGACAGCAACTCAGCATTAACTTCTATAATATTCCCATATACACATGTCTTGAATGACTTCTGATCATCACTCATAACAGCTCTAGCATAGAATTCAGCAACCATGTGCGGATGAAATTGATCAGGTTCCGCAGTGAGATACTTTACAAGCAATTCGGAATCAAGTAGATTTAAAATCCATTTGGGAAAATGTTTGTTGGCGAGAGGCATGTACAGAATCCTGTCTTTCATGATCTGGGCCACTCGTCTCCGTTCCGCCGAATGAGTGGTCAGCTTATTCTGTCTGGCCATGGTTACCAATGTGCAGTAAGGAATGGACTCATCAATGTCCTTTTTCTTCTCAATTCCAGTGAACCGGGTGCATGTCGAACATGCAGGGGTGAGCAAGTGGTGGAGGGATAGATAAATGAGGGTTGTTGAGAAGATCCGGGATTTAGAGATTGATTTGTATCTTGGTGTGAGTCGGTTGAAGAACTTTGATTTGAGGCCATGATTGGGTAGTTTTTTTGAGAATTTTGAGAGGGTTTTACAGAAATGGATGTGAGGGGTTTCTGAAGATTGGTAGGGATTTGAAATCTAATTAGTGTATAGAAGATTTCGGAGTACGAGAAGAAATCGACGACGAGGATTGAGTGCACTTTAATTTCAATCAACGGTTGGGGTTGAGAGTTAGATCGTGGGTATATCCACGTCCTTCGGAGTTTGAGTGTGGATGACGTGGCACAATCCAATCTGTCGCCGCCGTCTGAATGCATTAAATGTTTCTCCGTATGGAAAAGCAACGTCCCACGTCCGATTTGAGATTTTCAGCAGCCAAGATTTAGCAGAAGTTAGTTGGAGTGTGTATAACACTAATGTGCAATCTTTTCACTTAGCGTCTTCTAACGTTCCTCTGCTAGCTAAATTTCAAAGCACTTTGCTAGACGGATAAGGTAGAGAATCCAACGATTGAGACTTTCTCTACCCGCCATGATTAAGATCAACGATCTCAAATGCGCACGTCTTGTCGTTTCCTTCCATCTTCTCTGAGAAGCACTCAAGTGTGTATACGTGGCGATCTCCAAAATAGTTTAGCTTCCTAGGCATATTAATTGCTTACGAAACATGCAGATTTTCGTATATCAAATCTGGCTAAAACTTCTCTCCTTCCAAATATGACATGTCATATGTAGCTGTAATTCAGCATACATGGATAAAGAAGTATGACGTCATAATATCATAGACGAGATCAGAATAATAATGAAGATCATCTCGAGCCATATGCTGATCTGAACATCAACCGTCGCTGCTGAAGTGATTTGACTCCCCATGCATTCGTATCGTTTCATTATCTGGCGTCGATTCATTTTCCAATACGAAATCATAAATTGTGAGAGGTGTTTCCCTTCTATATAAAAAAAATTCACTTGTGTTTATCTTCAACATCACCATCCTGCTTCGAACAAAAACTTTTCCCTTCAAGGTTTTCCATGGAATCCCTGAGCGAAATACTTGACGTCACTAGGAACCAAATCCTAGATGAAGTTGCCCTCCATGCAAGCTATCACGACAAGCCTTCTGACGCTGATTTGGCGATATCAAAGATTACCAATACTGGTTTGATGCAGTCACCACTCCCCTTCATTATCACGAGAACCTCCTCCAAGCATTCATCAAGGATTGCATGGCGGAGAAGGATGCCATCTACGGTTCCTTCCGTGGGAAGATTGTGCGATGGTCACCGAAGTCTTTTGCGAAGGACTTTGGGCTTCCAAGGGGTCGTTCTCCTGTCCTTACTTATAAGGACTCGGCGGTGGCTCCGGAGTGGGTGGCATGGAGAAAGTGGCGAGTGTCTCCCATGTGCAACTTCTCTCTATCTCCGGCAGCGATGGATCTTCAGGCTCCTTACCGCGATCTCTTTCATGTGGCCAACCACATGATATTGGGCGAAAATCCTCATGACGTCTTCCTGTCTAAGGAGGTTTGGCAAGTCATGCTTGCCATGGACGATGAGGAAAATGAACTCGACTGGGCTGACTTCATTTTCCAATCTGTGAGAGATTGCGTTCAAATCTACCCTTCCATTCCTCTACTGAATGGAATGCAGCTCAGTTGGCTGCTGGAACAACAATTCCCGGAGCTAGCAGAAGGATCATCCACTCTCCGTAGCACAGATTTCTACCCCCTTTCATCTATTGCAAATTAATCTATATTTCTGTATTTTGCTGTATTTTCCTTTTGAATGTAAATATTTTCAATGAAATCAGACAGCCTTTTGTTCCTGAATCTTTCCTCATATGTATCAAATTTGACAATCACTCTGCTGAATTTAAACAGAGATAAACATTCTGCTGAATCAACGTAACCTCCGTATTTAGGCAAAGATATATGTTCTGCTGAAAACGTAGCAGATTCCACTTTGGAAAATAGTTAGCAGAGCTCTCGTCGTCTAGCAGAAATATCATTTTTAGCAGAGTACTCGTCTTCTAGCAGAGATATTAAGTCTAGCAGATTATCCATCCTCTAGCCGAGACTTTTACTCATTAGCAGAGATCTCACTCACTAGCAGATACCTCATTTACTAGCAGATGGATCGACGATCTTTAGCGTATGCTTCTCTCCAAGCGTCGATTACATTTTCAAGAAACATCTTGACCGATCTGACGTGGAGTCTGTCCATTCGTTGTGTAACAGATGAACATTAACTCTGAATCGAATCGATTCTTATGAAAAGAGTTATGATTCCTCCCTTATAAATACCCTACTTGTGTGTATCTTTATCATCACAAGGACTCTTTTCTGAGCATTTTTCTTTCGTCTCGTTCAGAAAATTTTCAAGAAAATGGATTCTCCTGGTCAATCCTTGGTATTGCGCTGAAACCAGATCCTTCATGAGGCTGGTTTGAACTCTCTGTATGATAACAATCCAAGAGTGGCAGAGATCGTCATGTCGAAGTTGAATCGAAGTGGATTGACCCAATTCGTTACTGCTACTCCAAAACGTTTCCAAGACGATGTTCTTCGAGAATTCATCGATGACTGTTCTGTGGAGGGAGAGGGCATTTATGGTTCCTTCCGCGGCAAGCTCATTTATTGGTCACCGGACGTCTTTTCTCGTCGATTCGGCTTCCCAGAGGTCCTGGGTCTGTCTTCGACTACCGTGTGACGGACATTGCCCCTGAATGGTCAGCGTGGCAGAAATGGAGACGAACTCCTTTGTCTGAATTTTCCCTTTCTGTCTCAGCATATGATCTGCGCACTCCTTATTGGGTGCTCTTCCGTATTGCTAACAATATGTTGATGGGAGAGGACTGTGATGACACTTTCTTCTCAAAAGAAACGTGGCAGATCATGATGTCCATTGACGATGGAGTCGAGGTAGATTGGGTGAAATATATCTATAATAGCGTTCGAGACTGTGTCCAATATTACCCGGCAGTGCCTCTGCTGAATGGAATGCAGTTTAGTTGGCTGCTGGAGCAGAGTTTTCCTCGGATAGCAGAAGGACCATCGAATCTTGAAGCTACGGACTTCTTCCCGTTTAAGCCTCCTTCCTCCTAGAATAGCGATCATGTTGTTGTTTTCAATTTTCTTATCTTCCTTTGTAATGACATCTGTCAATGAATGAAAGGATGTATGAAGACTGCACAACAATTTTTGTTGTCTGATATTTGTTAACAGAATCTTCAAACAAGCTCTGCTCAGCATTTTCAATATTAGCAGATAGCTATGATGAATATTCTTCAGCAGATGTAATCATCTTCCAGAATACTTAACGATGTCTTCAAGAAATCCAAGAAATAAGGATAAGAATAACATCTCTTTCGATACTCTGTCTCTGATATGCTTGCATCAGTGTGTCAGCAAACTGTCTTGTGAATGTGTTGAGATTTTGTAGCAAACCTCCTGTGTCTGATGTAAGCTACCATTTTCCACACAAGGTCATCAAGTGCTATCAGTTAAGACGGTAGATTTCTGTCTTAATCAAAGGATTTGGGATATCCTTTGGTGTCTTCTTTAAGCATTCGTGGAAGAGAACACCATAATATTCAGGTAGGTCGACTTGCCGTAAGTAGCCTTATTAAGACAGGTGGCGTTTCCCCCTTTGTCGAGACTCCTCGACTTTCGCTCTTCTGAGTTCTGAACTCAGTTGATAAGACACTTTTGGGGGAGTGTTCCCACTATGGATAGATCCATGATCTTGCTATAAATAACATCTCA
>JAPKLW010007169.1:0-15609 GCA_026898455.1 Plectranthus barbatus
TTTTACAAATTACCCCTAAGGAGGATATTAGGAATAATTTCCCAACAATTTCCCCCTTTTTGGTGCGATCAAAGCTTACTATCGTTTGCTGACCGTAAGTGGAAGAATGTCTGTGCTTTACAAAGTTGTTTTATCCTATCAATCTAACACAATGTTTTTCCAACTAGGTTCTAGCAAAAATATGAATTCAGCAAATTCCCCCTCAACAGATGCTGGGGAATATTTCTCGATTAAATATGAGTGAATGTTGCACAACGGTAATATGCTAGAATTTCTAGCACCCATAAAATCAGCAATCATTCATCAATCAGAATAAAATCTCCATATCCTCATGCAAATTTGTTGAATACACCAGAAGTGTAAATCAACTAAAGCACACAAGTGAAAATCAGAAGTGGACAAGGAGAATTTGTCTAAGTCTGATCCAATTTTATAGATGATATAGCATTTTAAGTACAAATTGGATTCAGAAAACAGAGACTAATGAAAAGATTTGACCTTGATGTTTATGAATCTGGTGCTGGTGAAGCTGGCTTGTCCTTCTCGCTGTCCGCTAGATCTGATGATTCTCCTTTCTGTATATCAGCAAATCTATCCATAGTGAATTTCATGAAATTCTCGAGAAGCTTCATTCCTGTTTCTCTTTCAGCAGCCTCGCATTCCAGCTGTTTGGCCAATTTCTCCTGTTCCATTGCAATCTTCTGCATTTGAAGCTCGTGTTCCTTTCTCTGATATTCTAATTTTTCTTCTTGCTCCTTCCTTCTTGATTCTTCACTTGCTTCTTCTGCTTTCCTCCTTAGATCCTCATTCTTTGCGGCTAACTCCTCATCTTCTTTTCTTTTCCTTTCTAGGTCAGCCTTTCTTCTTTCTTCCCCCTCTTTGATTGCAGCCAAAAAGTTGGTACAGTAGTTCACCATTGTCTTCATTAGCTTGACCTTGGTCTCTCCCATGTCCTTTTGAACAACTTCGAGACCTGTCTCGTTTTCAGCAATGGCCACCTTGTTTTCAGCAATAGCTAACTTGTTTTCAGCATTCTCCGAGCGAACATGGGATACATCTTCTCGTACTTCATCAATTTCTCTTCTTAGATTAGCGGTTGCCCCTGATATTCTTTCATCAATGGTTACTTGCAAGTAAGAGTCATAGGCAGCAGCCATATCAGCATTTATTGGAAAGACCATCTGTACGGAAGAGATAGGAGTGGCATTGAAGGAAGTGGTTGCAATAAGCTCTCTGTTTGTTGGAATAGGTGATTGCTGTCTTTGAATTGCAATTGCTTCAATATGTGCTTGATAACAAGCTTCCTCATGCATTATTCGATGAGCGGCCTCCAGAATCTGTGCGGACTCCTGAGCAATTCGAGCCTCTGCTTCCTGATCCTCCTTAACTATTTCCTGAATATCATGATTTAGGAATTTGACTATTTGCACATCAAATTTCAGAGCAGCACGCTCAGTGGCTAGTGCCTCTCTTCGAGCCTTCCGACGCTCCTTTTGTTGCGATTCATATTCCAACTGACGTTTCTCGTAGGCAACAACAGCTTTTGCCTGTCTTTTGGACAATTCAACTCTAGCATCAGAGTATCCATCAGGTACGAAAGTGGACTTGGGTAACCCAGCAGTCTTTGAGAGGGAACGGTGTTCTCGGATGGCTTGAAGTTTGCACATCACTTGTTTATCCGAGAATTGTTTCATCCCTGGAACTTGATCAATCCAATCAAAGCACCAACGTTCCTCACGCCTCCAGAAGTTTAATCCTTTAGCTGCGATACATATCATCCTCTCTTTGAAGCAGAGTTGATACATGATATAATCAAACTTCTTCCATCAGCGGAACTCTTCTGCCAATAAGCGTCCTTCAGGTATTGATTCATCCAACTCACTGTAGAATAGATCTGCTATGGCTCTTTCTGTTTCAGATTCAACAAACTGCTCTATTTTTTCAGCCATAGGTCCTAAGTCAGAGTTAGGTACTTCTTCGGGATGAACCTTTGCACACCATTGACTAATTCTTTTCCAATTCCTTTAGCATAGTTTCGCGCTCCCTCTTCCTTTTCTTTGTTTCCTTGATGCGCTCTTCTGTTTTTCTGAAGGATTTAGGAACGTAGTATGGATCAGCTTCAGCAGACTCTTTGCTAGCATCCTCAATAGAGCCTTTCTCTGATGTGGCTTCAGCAGCAGTTCTTTCAGCAGATTCATCATCAACCATTTTTTCTAATGCTTCAGCAGCCTTTCTTTCTGCTTTTGCTTTCTCCAATTCTTCCTTCTCATTGAGTAGTACCAATTTCCTCCTGGTCTTCTTCTTTGCTTTGATTGTAGGTGAAGTCTCTGAGGCTCTCTTCCTCGTTTGAATTGGTACGGCCATTACTCCAATAGAAATCGAAGGCTGTTCTGCTTCTTTTGCGGTCATTATCTCATCGATCTGATCGGCAGGCATATTTCCTAATTTTTCAATCTCCTTGAGACTTTTGAAGCAGTGCTCTGTTTCAGCATTTGTTTGCAAGATGGCAATTTCTTCAGCAGACATAGGAATGGCAGGCTGTAAGACTAATCTTGAAATGGTAGCAGAATCTGCCTCTTCAGGAGATGTGGGTTTATCTGTATCCACATTAGATTTTCCAGTCAGTTTCCTCGGATTTCTAAAACTTCCGGCCTTAGGCTCTTTCCTTGTTGCTGGTATATAATCTGTTGGAAGTAGGCTCTCTCCTCTGTCTACTCTTGTATTCGTGAACAATATTTCCAAATACTTGCTGATCTTTAATCCAAAGTTCACATTTGAGGAGAATGTCCCATCCTTTATTACCACGTTATGAGAACGAGCTGCAATAATTAAGAATCCCCATATTTAAGGTTACCGGACATCCATTAATTAATCGGAGCCTCTGACAAGCTCTAACTACAATTAATTAATATCTTATAATTCCTGAGTAGTACCACTCAAACCTTATCACTCGTGCTTGAACTTAATCAGCCTGCAGGACTTTGGCACGATGAATGTTATTGAGCTCTTCAGGGAATGTCCCCATCCTATTACTCGGATATGGTTACCTAAGTCCAGTCTCAGGCGGTACTACACGAACTGCTGTTACCCAAGATGCGGATATAGGAGCACGTTACTTTGGCTCTCCACCATGGCAAGTCAAAGCAACAGTCAACCCGTGCAAACCCCTGAACCTTCGTTACGGTTTGGACTCAATCAATATAACAAGATCTTGTATTCGCTGATGTCAGACAGACGAATACATCTCACTGCAGTCCATTAATACGCCACCTCTGCGTACTAGCATGTCAAGTAACCAAGACAGACTACTTATTCTGCAATGCCGCAGCCATCCGGACAGACGTATCCTCATACGTTGTCTCGGCTGTGATCAGGTTTATGTCTCACTAGGTCAAGTGATCATACTGTCTTCTGCGATCTACAACACGCCGTATGATCGTCCCTATCGGTGACAAGAGGATACCATTGCTCACACATGTAAGATTGTTAACAGATAGGAGAAATAAACCGTTGTATACTCATTGTAATAAATGCTTTCAGTATACAAAACCCATCAATCTCCCACTTATACTCAAAGCATAACTAAGCTATTACAGAGTATACAGTCCGTCTATCTAGTCTGCTGTCACTTTAACCACTATCATTGGTCGGCATCCACCTCAGACCCAGCTCACGAATATGTCTTTCGTAAACTTTCTGCGGCAAGCTCTTTGTAAACGGATCAGCAAGATTGTCAGCAGTGTCAATCTTCTTAATCAGCACATCGCCCCTCGATACGATTTCTCGTATGATATGGTACTTTCTCTCTATGTGTTTGCTTGCCCTGTGAGACCGCGGTTCCTTTGAGTTTGCCACTGCACCAGAGTTATCACAATAAATTGTGATTCTCCTTGGTAAACTTGGGATCACGCCCAAATCTAAAAGGTAGTTCCGGAGCCACACCCCCTCTTTCGAGGCGTCGGAGGCGGCGACATATTCCGCCTCCATGGTGGACTCAGCAATGCATTTCTGCTTTGAGCTCCTCCAAGATACAGCTCCACCTCCCAGGGTAAACACATATCCTGAGGTCGATTTCTTCTCATCCTGGTCCCCTTGGAAATCCGAGTCTGTATAACCCACAGGGCACAAATCCTCACTTTGATAAATTAGGCAGAAATTCCTATTTCTTTTCAAATACTTGAGGATGTGCTTTACAGCAGTCCAGTGAGCCTGTCCAGGGTTAGACTGATATCTTGCTACCATGCCAACGACATAACATATATCTGGCCTGGTACACAACATCGCATACATGAGACTACCCACAGCCGAAGCGTATGGTACAAGACTCATCTCGTCTTTCTCCCGCTGTGTCTGAGGACACTGCCCACAAGAAAGACGAACGCCATGTCTGAAAGGTAGCAAGCCTTTCTCGGCGAGTTGCATGCTGAACCGGGCTAACACAGTATCCACATAGGATGGCTGGGGTAAGCTCAACATTCTTCTCTTACGATCTCGTAAGACCTTAATCCCAATAATGTAGCCCACTTCTCCCAGATCCTTCATTTGGAACTGTTCGGATAACCAAACCTTGATTTCGGACATCACTCCCTCATTGTTTCCAAATAGGAGTATCTCATCAATGTATAGTGCAAGGAAGACGACGCTCCCACTGACACAAAGTCGGTACACACAACTTTCATTTTCCAACTGTGCAAATCCATAGGATTTAATCACATTGTTGAAACGTAAGTTCCACGACCTTGAAGCTTGCTTAAGTCCATACAAGGACTTCCTAAGCTTCCAGACAAGATGTTCTTCGCCCTTGCTTATGTAACCCTCGGGATTCTGCATATATATGTCTCTACCTTCTTCAAGGTAACCGTTCAGAAAAGCGGTTTTGACATCCATCTGCGAGATCTCGAGGTCCATATGCGCAGCTATGGCAACGAGTATCCGGATGGATTTGAGCATGGCTACGGGTGAAAATGTTTTGTCATAGTCAATGCCCTCTTTCTGACTATAACCCTTTGCCACCAGCCTGGCTTTAAAAGCCGTGATCTTTCCATCTGCCCCTTTCTTTCTTTTGTATACCCATTTGCACCCTATGGCCCTAAAGCCATCCGGCAAATCAGCTTTCTGGTATACATCCATAGCAGTTATGGATTCAATTTCAGAATCCATGGCGACACGCCATTTGGCAACATCCTTGTCCTACACTGCCTCTTCGTAAGTCAGTGGTTCAGAGTCCTCATGTCCGTCTTCAGGGCTCAAGTTCGAAGACTCACCCACGAACATGTACCTTTCCGACTGGAAAACAACTCTCCCACTACGACGAGGCATCGGTGCCGTGTCAGTAGTAGGTGCAACGACTTGTGTTCCTCCACCTTGCATTGAAGAACGTGTTTGTGGTGCTGTGCCTCTCACAGGAGCACCCACATCTACACGTTCCCCTTCCCTTAGAATTGCATTCTCGTTCTCAATTTCATTAAGAACGATATCACTCCTTGACTTGTGATTACTCACATACTCCTCCTCCAAGAATCTAGCGTTAGTGCTAACAACGACTCGTTGACTCTCAGGACAGTAAAACTAACCACTTTTCGTTTGCCTGGGATACCCTATGAACATCATTACTTTTGACCTGCTTTCTAACTTATCAGGTTCCTTCGACAGTACGTGTGCCGGACAACCCCATACTCTAAACTTGCACAAACTAGGTTTGCGACCAAGGAAGAGCTCAGAAGGCGTCTTAGGAACTGATTTAGAAGGCACCACATTAAGCACGTAAGCTGCTGTTTCCAATGCGTAGCCCCAAAATGAAATTGGTAAGTTTGCACAACTCATCATTGATCTTACCATCTCTAGAAGAGTCCTATGTCCACAACCCAGGACACAATTAATTAATTAATATTAATTCTTTTTCACCACAGAATTAATACTGACCTACCCCTTTATTACCACGTTATGAGAACGGGCTGCATTAATTGAGAATCCCCATATTCAAGGTTACCGGACATCCATTAATTAATCGGAGCCTCTGACAAGCTCTAACTACAATTAATTAATATCTTATAATTCCTGAGTAGTACCACTCAAACCTTATCACTCGTGCCTGAACTTAATCAGCCTGCAGGACTTTGGCACGATGAATGTTATTGAGCTCCTCAGGGAATGTCCCCATCCTATTACTCGGATATGGTTACCTAAGTCCAGTCTCAGGCGGTACTACACGAACTGCTGTTACCCAAGATGCGGATATACGAGCACGTTACTTAGGCTCTCCACAATGGCAAGTCAAAGCAACAGTAAACCCGTGCAAACCCCTGAACATTTGTTAGGGTTTGGACTCAATCAATATAACGAGATCTTGTATTCGCTGATGTCAGACAAACGAATACATCTCATTGTTGTCTGTTGGTCCCTGAATACCAGAGTCGTCGTGATTCAAACTTAACACGAGATGCAGCGGAACTAATAAACTTCTCCTACACTTTACGTTGTTATCAAATGTTTCTTAGATCAAGTTGTTACTTAAGTATGTTTTCAGATATACTCTAGCAACTCTGTTGCTAGGTTTCAAATCGATCTTAAGCAGTAGCTTAATAAAATAGTAAACAGACACATGATTTATAGTGGTTCGATCAAATAGATCTACGTCCACTCCTTAGCCGAATCGCTAAGAATTTCACTAGAAAAGTATACAGATTACAAGGAATCGCCTTTCCAGTTAAGTAGGTAGTGAGCTTTCGGCCTGGCTACTTGACAGCTATCCTCCGTGAGTCTGAACTTCTCCGGTAAGGTTTGGCTTCTAGGGGCTATGTTGATGGATGCTTGGAGTCGTGCTGCTAATACCAATACTCGTACTTTTACTTGTGGGATGCTTACGCCTATTTTTGAGGATATTGGTGTTGAATTGACTGGTCCTACTATTCCTCCTTTGTTTTTGGACTCTAGCTCATTGCTAGCTGGCCGATTCTTGGTTCCCGGTCATCGGAATTCGACTTATTACAAATTTGGGAACTTGACCATTTTGTTGCCTAGACCGGAGTGGATTACAGTAGTGGATCTGTCTGATAGATCCAACTGGCTGCTGGATACCGAGGACCACAAGGATGTGGTCGGAGTGCTATCTTCTGATGGGTACTTTACAACCCTCCGGCATTTTTCCGAGGCAGAATGGCAGCAGTTGAGGGAGGGCGGTCCTCAGTCTGGGCAGACTTCGTCGACCGATTGGCAGCAAAGGATGTACTCTATGTTGCAGCATACTAATGCTTCTATAGAGTCTTTGTCTTCTTCCTTGCAGGGTCTTGACGCATCCATGACTTCTCGCTTTGATGGCCTTGATCGGCGAGTTGATTCTATTCAGGAAGACGTGAGGGAGTTGCAGCGGCGAGTCCCCATTCCGTACCAGTCCCGCAGAGAACGCCAACAGCAGCAGCAGGATAGGGTTGAGCAATGACGCACCGACTACCTTTTTACAAACTTAGTCTCACTTGACTAAGTTTGGGGGGAAGTGTCGGTAGTTGGTGCTCTGGTTCATTCTCTTCTCTATCTCCTTATCTTCATTATGCTTTCTAGATTAGTGTAGTTTAGTAGTTTAGTTGGATTTGAAAAATTTGATTCGATATGGTTGTACTTATGATCTACTCTTACTTTGAATTTGAATTGGGATTTGAATGATGAATTGGGATTTTTGTTATGATGAATGGATGAATATTTTAGCAAGCTTGAATGTGGTTAATTCTTTCTATTTGGCTTTTGGTGTGTGGATATGTGAATGGTTTGGAATGAATGGTGGAAATGGTGGATATGGTTTTATTTTTTGTTGAATATTGGTTTGTGGAAGTTGGTGGTTATGAGAGCTTTATTGTCTTGTTTATGCTAAATTGTTGGTGGTGTTTGTGTTGATTTAGTAGGTACAAATAAGGCATGGAGAGCGGTTTGATCGTGTGTGCCGATGGGTAACGCTTTCTATCGTTCTTTCTACCAATTATATTCATTAAATTGTGTTTTGGAATGTAGATTGTGTTTAGGATGTTGTGTGCTTGTGTGTGCATGATGAACCCGAACTAGACTTGAGGTTTGAATCATGATTTACTTAGTGGAGTTTGATGTCTACTTTGACCAATGATAGGGCGGAATCTAGTTTTCGATGCATGTTCAAGTTTAACTTTTGAATTGCCGAGTTTTGTGCGAGGTTAATGCCTAGGACTTGACAAAAGCCGTAAAAATTTGAGCCTTGATATTGTCGTATCTATTTCGATTGTGAGTGGCAAGGTTGAGAGCACAAGATCTAGAACTTGAATATATTCTCTATCTATTTGATATGGGTTTGGTAACTAAAAAATGATCTTAGGCCATCGATTCTTAGCTCTACCTTTCACTTCGGGAGTAGAAGGTGGTGATATTATAATTTTGCCCTTCATACCCTTGATTTCCGTGATTGAGCTTAACGGTGAATTTTCTTCAAATTATTAGGACATATTTTGGGGGAATGAGTGTATGAGGGTGAATACGGAGTTGAGAGTTGGGTTGGGAGTTGCTTGGTATCTTGGAGTTGTGATTGTTGAGGCAATAAATGTTTGAGTGTGGATTGATGTGAATCCTAGAAAAAAAAAGGGGTATCAACAAAATTTTTGGTACTTCGAATGAAACAAGAAAAAGAAAAAAAAAAGAAAGGAAAAGAGAGAAGAAAAAAATGAATAGCCCCATGAAATTTTTTTTTTGAGGGTGCTAGAAAAAAGAGAATGAGGAAAGAAAGAAAAGAAAAGAAAAGAGAAAGAAAAATATATGAGAATTGTGATTAAAAAGCCTCGAGGTTAGAAGTGGATTGAAGAAAATAAGTTTGGGGGTTTTGGGAAATTGAGAAGTTTAGTCACTTTGGCCCAAAACCACTTACCTTTTAGTAAGCCACGTTATAACCAAAAACAAAGACCTTTGTGATTTTAGGAGCCAACTCGTTGTAGTATAGTGGTGAGAATTGTTTCAAGCCTATGGAAATTGTGCTCGATATCTTGTGCATGAGTGAACTCTTCATACCCTAAACACGTGAGGGAGTGCTTTCATTTCTTTATCCAATGTTGATGAGTGGTTTGAGTCGTTGGCATTAACTGGGTCACAAAGTTAGGTGATAATCTTGTTTGATAAGAGCATGCTAAGATGACTATGATGAGCTATGAGGTCGTTTGATGAGGTAGATTGATTACTTTGCTTTGTTTTGATTGAGGACAATCAAAGGTTTAAGTTAGGGGGTTATGATACGTGCGTAAAATGACCCGTATTTTGATATGTGAACATGCTTGTTTGTGGTTATTTTACTCCCGTATCATATGTTTTTGTCGTATTTTGTTTGTGTTTTCGTGTTTTGTGCGTTTGACTTGTGTAGGATAGGTTTTTGGCATAAACAAGCATATTTGGTGGAGTTTTGGAGGAAAATCGCAAGGTTTTGGAGTTTGGAGGCTTCGACCGGTCGAGCGTGGGCAGGATCGGCCGAGCGGGAGTTCAGAGAGGCCGACCGGTCGAGCCTGTGCAGGATCGGTCGAGCGGGCATTCAGAGAGCTCGACCGGTCGAGCCTGTGCAGGATCGGTCGAGCGTGGCCGGGCTGGGACTTGGCTCGGTCGAGCCATATGTCGATCGGCCGAGCTAAGTCGGTTTTTTTGGCGGTTTCTGGCAGTTTTTGGTTGCCCGGGCGAGCCAAACTTCGATCGGGCGATCCGAGGGCCTGATTGCTTGCATATAAAAGGGGAATGAGCGGTTATTTGAGGAGTTTTTTGGTCACTTTTCACATACGATAGATAGATTTCTCTCTAGATTCCATTTTTCATTTCAAATTCATCTTAGTCCTAGAGTATCTAGGAGCCAAATTCATCAATACTTGTACGAGATTGAAGATTGAAGGCGGTGGATCAAGTCAACCAATCCAAATTGGGGAAGAATCTTATTTCTACTTTCAAATTGTAATGAAGTTCATTGTATTCCAAATTGTATTTGTACAATTGAAAGGTATGAAGTTCTAAACCGTTTTGGATGTTGAATTGAGGAAGGATGCATGAGAATTTGGCATGAAAATTGTTTGTTTACTTTCCTTTGAGAGTTTGGATTTCACTAGAGCTTGTTCCTTACCTCTTAGGTGTAGGTAATAGCCAACTTAGGAGGGAGTTGACGTGAACGCTGCAGCCAACACGCGGGCGGAATCGTCGTGATTAGTGTTAATTCATACGATTTTAGTTCCAATCCCTGTGCGGTGCTAGGTCGTAGGGCAATAATTGACAAACCATTTGGAGTGGTCTAGGGCTAAATAACGTGACTGTTTGCTAGTTCTAGATCATCAACCGGTAGCTCGCCGTGACAAGGGGCTATCGAGTGTAGGGTCGATTGCTCAATCTCCTAGGAATTAAATAATGTTTGCAACAATGATTAGCCAAATTTGATTGTATCTCTACTTGACTCAACATCCTATCTTCCTAGCTTGAGTATTGTGATTGTCTTGGTTTACCATATTAAGGAGGATTGTTCGATTAAATGTTGTGTTTAAATTCGTGTATTTCCTATATTGATAGCATAGATTTGAATTGCATGCTTAGATGATTAGAAATTACTCAACGATGAAATCATGCTTAGCTATAAGACTTCACTTGAATAGCTCGGTATTCTAGGAGGCGAATCGAGAAGAACTCGGATTGATATTTTATTCTTGTGTGGTTGAGGGTTAATTGTGATTGAACTTTTACCGCATCAATCCAGCATCGCATTGAAGCATTTTAATCACTATCTCCGCCAGTAGTTTGTATTCATCAGACAGAGTGTTGATGGGGGTCGCAACCTTAAAGGTAATTGTCTGTCCTTTCTTATCTTTCAACTCCCCTGGCTTCTTCCACAGGTTCCAACATCTCTCCATTTCAACAAGATCATTCAATTTGTACTGAGAGATTTTGGGTCCATAATTTCGAAGCCTAAATATCCTAGATAATAAATCTGCACTTACTTCTATAATATTCCCATATATGCTAGTCTTGAAAGATTTTTGATCAGCATTCATGACAGCCCTAGCATAAAATTCCGAGACCATGTGGGGATGAAAGCGGGCAGGTTCAGAGGATAGATAATTTACCAATAACTCTGAATCGAGTAAATCCATGATCCATTTAGGAATGTGCTTGGTGGCAAGAGGTAAATATAGGATTCTGTCCTTCATAATCTGCGCCAGACGCTTTTGTTCTCTTGACCGGCCATATAGTTCCTTCTTCCGAGCCAAAACGACAAGTTTGCTGTAGGGGATCGATTCATCGATGTCTTCTTTCTTTTCTATGCCTGTGAACCCAGGTGCATGTCGAGCATGCAGAGGTGTATTGGCTGTCTGAGGATAAATAAATGTGGGTGGTTGAAGAGGGGACGATGTGATGAAATCGTCTGGATTTAAGATTTGATGAGGTTCGGGTTGATCATGGTCTGAGTTTTGAGATTTTGGGGAGTTTGGGTTGGACGCCATTGAAGCGGATTTAGAGATTTGGGAATTTTTTCGGTGGGGTTTTTGGAAGGGCTAAAGCAAGGGTTTTCAAATTGAAGAGATGAAGGGTTTCTGGGGTTTTGAAAAAGAATTGGAATATATTTGATATAGGTAATTTCGGAGTGTATAGGAAGATCGATGGCTGGGATTTCTTTGTTCACGTCTCAATCTACGGTTGAAACACTTGGTCAACTTACACTTTCTTCAAAAATTGGAGTGTGGCGACGTGGCATTATCTGATTTGCTGCCGCCGTCTGCGTGCATTAAATGCAATACTCCGAAAGAAGCAAGCTTCTGCTTTTAAATGATGGCTTCAGCATCGAAAAAACCTCAGCATAGATCTAATTTATCATCCAAAAGGAAATTTTTGATTTTCGACACACTGAGATGTTGATCAGATAATTTCTGTAATCAATTAATGCACTTATTTTGCTGAAGTAGACTCCATATTTTAGCAGATTTGGTCAATCTGCTGACTCCCTCAACAATAACCATATGCCTACAAGTCTAGCATACTTGTTGAAATATTTTAGCAGATACGCTAACCATAATTTAACCAAGGAATACTCGAGTATGCTGATGTGGCATACTCTTATTTGATCCAGCCATCAGATACAATTAATGTCATTCTGAACACTTTGAACGCCAAATTGCCTCGATCGTCATCCTTCTCCCCCCCTTCGAATATAATGAGAGAAAGGTAGTCTGACTCAATATATTCGAATAAATCCTGAGACAAAACTTTCCTTTATTGGCGTTTAAATTATCGATGTGGAGGATTGGAGAAGCAAGAGTCATGATGAAAATTTTTCTTGAGCCAAACGCCGAGTTGATTTCCAACCGTCACTGCTGAAGTGATATGACTCCCCATGCAGTCGTGACCTTTCAATTTCTGACGACTAATCGATTTCCAAAGAAATAATAAATTGTGAGAGGTGCCTTCGTTTATAAAAGAGGGCACTTGGGATTATTTCCATCATCACAACTCTCAACATATAATCAAAAAAAATCCTTTTCTTCTAAATACTCATGAAGTCACCAAGTGATATGCTCGATGTCACTCGCAATCAGATTCTGGATGAGTTCGCCCTCCGGGCGTACTACGACGATGCGCCTGACTTGGCGGACATGGTGATATCAAAAATCACCAACACGGGATTGAAGCAATACGTGACTTCCATGCCTCAACACTTTCATGAAGATTTGCTCCGCAGGTTCATCGAGGGATGCAAAACAGAAGAGAACGCCATATTCGGCTCCTTCCGAAATACGGTGATTCGTTGGTCCCCGGAGTCATTTGCACGAGACTTCGGACTCCCAAGGGGTTGTTTCCATGTTCTCGACCATAAGAATTCTGCTGTGGCGCCAGAATGGTTAGCGTGGAAGAGATGGCATTTTGCTCCGATGTATAACTTCTCTCCAAACCCAGTGGCGATGGATCTGCAGGCTCCTTACCGCGACATTTTTCATGTGGCCAACCACATGATTTTGGGTGAGGACCGGAGCGATTTCCTTTTTACAAAGGAGATCTGGCAGGTTATGCTTGCCATTGATGATGAAGAGAACACTCTCGACTGGGCGGGTTTCATATTTGAAACCGTCAGAGACTGCGCCAGGGTTTATCCCTCCATCCCTCTGCTGAGTGGGATGCAGCTGAGCTGGTTGCTAGAGAAGGAGTTTCCAGATCTAGCAGAGGGGCCATCCTCCCTCCACCGGAATGACTTTTATCCGTATCGTTCTGTAATTCATGAGTGATAGTTTAAACGTTTGCTTTTGCTAGCTTTTGTACTGAATCTAAGTTGAAGTAATGGAAAAGACATTTCTCCATAAAACTAGTTTCTCGTATAGCAATCCATTTATATTTGCATAACTGCTGAAAGTAAGTACTCTGCTAGAAGTAAAATAACGTGAGCACTCTGCTGAATTTCTCTTTAGTAAAAGTAAGACCTCAAATATTAATTCAACATCCTAAATTATTCAGCAGATAGAATCCAATCTTCAAAATTCATGAACATAACCAGAACATGATCTTCAAGAAATCCAGAAAGAGTAAAACAGAGTTTCATTCGTCCAAGGTCTCGTCCAGCTCCATGAGACCCAACTTGATGCATAGCTCCTTAAATCTGGATTCAGCAAGCGGTTTGGTGAAGATATCTGCAATCTGATCTTCCGTGCATATGTATTTTATATCGATATCTTTCTTCTCCTAATGATCTCTAATGAAATGATGACGAATATCGATATGTTTGGTTCTCGAATGATGAACCGGATTATTCGTAATACACACTGCACTATTGTTGTCACAGTAGATAGGTACGCATTCAGGAGATATTCCATAGTCTTGTAGTTGTTGTCTTATCCATATAATCTGCGAGCAACAACTAGCAGCAGCCACATACTCTGCTTCAGTAGTGGATGTAGCAACAGAGTGCTGCTTTTTGCTGAACCAGCTGATGAGCTTATGTCCGAGGAATTGACACGTCCCACTGGTGCTCTTCCGATCAATCTTGCATCCTCCAAAGTCCGAATCTGAGTATCCACTTAGTGAGAAGCTGTCTGCCCTGGGATACCAAATTCCAAGTCCCTCTGTGCACTTTAAGTAGCGAACAATCCTCTTAGCAGTGTCAAAGTGAGACTTCTTAGGATTGGCTTGATACCTAGCACATAGACCAACAGCATATGAGATATCCGGTCGGCTAGCAGTGAGATACAGCAGTGAACCTATGATTCCTCTGTAAAGAGTAGGATTCACATCATCTCCTTCCTTCTCAAGAGCTGCAATGCATGTTGTGCTGATAGGTATCCGCAGACTCTTGGTCTTCTCCGGACAATACTTGGCAATAAGATCTCGAGTATATTTCTTCTGATGGATGAAGATTCCATCTCTGGATTGTTGAACTTGCAATCCAAGGAAATATGACATTTTTCCCATCATGCTCATTTGAAAGTGGCTAGTCATGAGATCAGAGAATCTATCACATAGATCTTGATTCTTTGATCCGAAGATTATGTCATCAACATATATTTGTACTAGCAAAATGCTATCTCCATCTTTGATGCGAAAGAGAGTTTGATCTATCCTCCCTTTCTGAAATCCATTGTTCAGCAGAAACTTAGATAAAGTTCCATACCACGCTCTAGGTGCTTGTTTCAGACCATACAGTGCCTTTTTAAGCTTGTATACTTGGTTGCCTTGTTCAAATCCTGGTGGTTGTTCAACATAAACCTCCTCCTTGAGCTCACCATTCAGAAAAGCACTCTTCACATCCATTTGCATCACATCAAACTCATGGTATGCAGCAAATGCTAAAAATAGACGAATGGCTTCAAGTCTTGCTACTGGGGCGAATGTCTCATCATAATCTATGCCCTCACAATGTCTGTATCCTTTAGCAACAAGCCTTGCCTTATTCCTGACAACGGATCCTGATTCGTCCTTCTTGTTCTTGAACACCCACTTTGTGCCTATCACACTTTGGTGCTCTGGTCTGTCAACCAGTTCCCACACATTGTTTCGTGTGAACTCTGCAAGGTCCTCTTGCATTGCATTCACCCAATCTGGATCTGACAGGGCTTCCTCGATCTTTTTAGGTTCTTCACTTGAAATGTAGCATGCTAGCATAGCATTTGCATTTCCTTGTCTTGTTAGCAGTGGATCATTGATATTTCCAAGAATTCCTTCTGGTGGATGAGCACGGAGCCATGTAGGCCTGATTCGTGCTGGGGTTTCAGCATCTGGTTCTCCTCCTTGATGAGTATTATTTTGATTAGCTTCTACTGCATTCTCCTGGGGTTCAGCAACTGGGACAACTGGTACTCCTTCTTCATCTGCTTCTTGATCTTCATGAACAGGATCGACATGAGCAGGTATGACAACAGGTGGAGCTCCAGCAGCAGGTTCCTCCAGGATTGGATTCCCAGCAACTCCTTTGCTAAGATCTTCAGTAGATTCTTCATCCTCTTGATCGTCAAGTGCACCAGCAACATCTAAATTTCCATTTAGATAAATTGTAGATGAGGCCTCAGCATGATCAATAGCATCAATAAGATAAAACTCTCACACGAATGTGGCTAAACGCCCGTCCTAGTCTTGACCTTTTCAGGTGTTCGACTGTTAGATTCT
>JAPKLW010007170.1:0-15609 GCA_026898455.1 Plectranthus barbatus
TTTTACAAATTACCCCTAAGGAGGATATTAGGAATAATTTCCCAACAATTTCCCCCTTTTTGGTGCGATCAAAGCTTACTATCGTTTGCTGACCGTAAGTGGAAGAATGTCTGTGCTTTACAAAGTTGTTTTATCCTATCAATCTAACACAATGTTTTTCCAACTAGGTTCTAGCAAAAATATGAATTCAGCAAATTCCCCCTCAACAGATGCTGGGGAATATTTCTCGATTAAATATGAGTGAATGTTGCACAACGGTAATATGCTAGAATTTCTAGCACCCATAAAATCAGCAATCATTCATCAATCAGAATAAAATCTCCATATCCTCATGCAAATTTGTTGAATACACCAGAAGTGTAAATCAACTAAAGCACACAAGTGAAAATCAGAAGTGGACAAGGAGAATTTGTCTAAGTCTGATCCAATTTTATAGATGATATAGCATTTTAAGTACAAATTGGATTCAGAAAACAGAGACTAATGAAAAGATTTGACCTTGATGTTTATGAATCTGGTGCTGGTGAAGCTGGCTTGTCCTTCTCGCTGTCCGCTAGATCTGATGATTCTCCTTTCTGTATATCAGCAAATCTATCCATAGTGAATTTCATGAAATTCTCGAGAAGCTTCATTCCTGTTTCTCTTTCAGCAGCCTCGCATTCCAGCTGTTTGGCCAATTTCTCCTGTTCCATTGCAATCTTCTGCATTTGAAGCTCGTGTTCCTTTCTCTGATATTCTAATTTTTCTTCTTGCTCCTTCCTTCTTGATTCTTCACTTGCTTCTTCTGCTTTCCTCCTTAGATCCTCATTCTTTGCGGCTAACTCCTCATCTTCTTTTCTTTTCCTTTCTAGGTCAGCCTTTCTTCTTTCTTCCCCCTCTTTGATTGCAGCCAAAAAGTTGGTACAGTAGTTCACCATTGTCTTCATTAGCTTGACCTTGGTCTCTCCCATGTCCTTTTGAACAACTTCGAGACCTGTCTCGTTTTCAGCAATGGCCACCTTGTTTTCAGCAATAGCTAACTTGTTTTCAGCATTCTCCGAGCGAACATGGGATACATCTTCTCGTACTTCATCAATTTCTCTTCTTAGATTAGCGGTTGCCCCTGATATTCTTTCATCAATGGTTACTTGCAAGTAAGAGTCAAAGGCAGCAGCCATATCAGCATTTATTGGAAAGACCATCTGTACGGAAGAGATAGGAGTGGCATTGAAGGAAGTGGTTGCAATAAGCTCTCTGTTTGTTGGAATAGGTGATTGCTGTCTTTGAATTGCAATTGCTTCAATATGTGCTTGATAACAAGCTTCCTCATGCATTATTCGATGAGCGGCCTCCAGAATCTGTGCGGACTCCTGAGCAATTCGAGCCTCTGCTTCCTGATCCTCCTTAACTATTTCCTGAATATCATGATTTAGGAATTTGACTATTTGCACATCAAATTTCAGAGCAGCACGCTCAGTGGCTAGTGCCTCTCTTCGAGCCTTCCGACGCTCCTTTTGTTGCGATTCATATTCCAACTGACGTTTCTCGTAGGCAACAACAGCTTTTGCCTGTCTTTTGGACAATTCAACTCTAGCATCAGAGTATCCATCAGGTACGAAAGTGGACTTGGGTAACCCAGCAGTCTTTGAGAGGGAACGGTGTTCTCGGATGGCTTGAAGTTTGCACATCACTTGTTTATCCGAGAATTGTTTCATCCCTGGAACTTGATCAATCCAATCAAAGCACCAACGTTCCTCACGCCTCCAGAAGTTTAATCCTTTAGCTGCGATACATATCATCCTCTCTTTGAAGCAGAGTTGATACATGATATAATCAAACTTCTTCCATCAGCGGAACTCTTCTGCCAATAAGCGTCCTTCAGGTATTGATTCATCCAACTCACTGTAGAATAGATCTGCTATGGCTCTTTCTGTTTCAGATTCAACAAACTGCTCTATTTTTTCAGCCATAGGTCCTAAGTCAGAGTTAGGTACTTCTTCGGGATGAACCTTTGCACACCATTGACTAATTCTTTTCCAATTCCTTTAGCATAGTTTCGCGCTCCCTCTTCCTTTTCTTTGTTTCCTTGATGCGCTCTTCTGTTTTTCTGAAGGATTTAGGAACGTAGTATGGATCAGCTTCAGCAGACTCTTTGCTAGCATCCTCAATAGAGCCTTTCTCTGATGTGGCTTCAGCAGCAGTTCTTTCAGCAGATTCATCATCAACCATTTTTTCTAATGCTTCAGCAGCCTTTCTTTCTGCTTTTGCTTTCTCCAATTCTTCCTTCTCATTGAGCAGTACCAATTTCCTCCTGGTCTTCTTCTTTGCTTTGATTGTAGGTGAAGTCTCTGAGGCTCTCTTCCTCGTTTGAATTGGTACGGCCATTACTCCAATAGAAATCGAAGGCTGTTCTGCTTCTTTTGCGGTCATTATCTCATCGATCTGATCGGCAGGCATATTTCCTAATTTTTCAATCTCCTTGAGACTTTTGAAGCAGTGCTCTGTTTCAGCATTTGTTTGCAAGATGGCAATTTCTTCAGCAGACATAGGAATGGCAGGCTGTAAGACTAATCTTGAAATGGTAGCAGAATCTGCCTCTTCAGGAGATGTGGGTTTATCTGTATCCACATTAGATTTTCCAGTCAGTTTCCTCGGATTTCTAAAACTTCCGGCCTTAGGCTCTTTCCTTGTTGCTGGTATATAATCTGTTGGAAGTAGGCTCTCTCCTCTGTCTACTCTTGTATTCGTGAACAATATTTCCAAATACTTGCTGATCTTTAATCCAAAGTTCACATTTGAGGAGAATGTCCCATCCTTTATTACCACGTTATGAGAACGAGCTGCAATAATTAAGAATCCCCATATTTAAGGTTACCGGACATCCATTAATTAATCGGAGCCTCTGACAAGCTCTAACTACAATTAATTAATATCTTATAATTCCTGAGTAGTACCACTCAAACCTTATCACTCGTGCTTGAACTTAATCAGCCTGCAGGACTTTGGCACGATGAATGTTATTGAGCTCTTCAGGGAATGTCCCCATCCTATTACTCGGATATGGTTACCTAAGTCCAGTCTCAGGCGGTACTACACGAACTGCTGTTACCCAAGATGCGGATATAGGAGCACGTTACTTTGGCTCTCCACCATGGCAAGTCAAAGCAACAGTCAACCCGTGCAAACCCCTGAACCTTCGTTACGGTTTGGACTCAATCAATATAACAAGATCTTGTATTCGCTGATGTCAGACAGACGAATACATCTCACTGCAGTCCATTAATACGCCACCTCTGCGTACTAGCATGTCAAGTAACCAAGACAGACTACTTATTCTGCAATGCCGCAGCCATCCGGACAGACGTATCCTCATACGTTGTCTCGGCTGTGATCAGGTTTATGTCTCACTAGGTCAAGTGATCATACTGTCTTCTGCGATCTACAACACGCCGTATGATCGTCCCTATCGGTGACAAGAGGATACCATTGCTCACACATGTAAGATTGTTAACAGATAGGAGAAATAAACCGTTGTATACTCATTGTAATAAATGCTTTCAGTATACAAAACCCATCAATCTCCCACTTATACTCAAAGCATAACTAAGCTATTACAGAGTATACAGTCCGTCTATCTAGTCTGCTGTCACTTTAACCACTATCATTGGTCGGCATCCACCTCAGACCCAGCTCACGAATATGTCTTTCGTAAACTTTCTGCGGCAAGCTCTTTGTAAACGGATCAGCAAGATTGTCAGCAGTGTCAATCTTCTTAATCAGCACATCGCCCCTCGATACGATTTCTCGTATGATATGGTACTTTCTCTCTATGTGTTTGCTTGCCCTGTGAGACCGCGGTTCCTTTGAGTTTGCCACTGCACCAGAGTTATCACAATAAATTGTGATTCTCCTTGGTAAACTTGGGATCACGCCCAAATCTAAAAGGTAGTTCCGGAGCCACACCCCCTCTTTCGAGGCGTCGGAGGCGGCGACATATTCCGCCTCCATGGTGGACTCAGCAATGCATTTCTGCTTTGAGCTCCTCCAAGATACAGCTCCACCTCCCAGGGTAAACACATATCCTGAGGTCGATTTCTTCTCATCCTGGTCCCCTTGGAAATCCGAGTCTGTATAACCCACAGGGCACAAATCCTCACTTTGATAAATTAGGCAGAAATTCCTATTTCTTTTCAAATACTTGAGGATGTGCTTTACAGCAGTCCAGTGAGCCTGTCCAGGGTTAGACTGATATCTTGCTACCATGCCAACGACATAACATATATCTGGCCTGGTACACAACATCGCATACATGAGACTACCCACAGCCGAAGCGTATGGTACAAGACTCATCTCGTCTTTCTCCCGCTGTGTCTGAGGACACTGCCCACAAGAAAGACGAACGCCATGTCTGAAAGGTAGCAAGCCTTTCTCGGCGAGTTGCATGCTGAACCGGGCTAACACAGTATCCACATAGGATGGCTGGGGTAAGCTCAACATTCTTCTCTTACGATCTCGTAAGACCTTAATCCCAATAATGTAGCCCACTTCTCCCAGATCCTTCATTTGGAACTGTTCGGATAACCAAACCTTGATTTCGGACATCACTCCCTCATTGTTTCCAAATAGGAGTATCTCATCAATGTATAGTGCAAGGAAGACGACGCTCCCACTGACACAAAGTCGGTACACACAACTTTCATTTTCCAACTGTGCAAATCCATAGGATTTAATCACATTGTTGAAACGTAAGTTCCACGACCTTGAAGCTTGCTTAAGTCCATACAAGGACTTCCTAAGCTTCCAGACAAGATGTTCTTCGCCCTTGCTTATGTAACCCTCGGGATTCTGCATATATATGTCTCTACCTTCTTCAAGGTAACCGTTCAGAAAAGCGGTTTTGACATCCATCTGCGAGATCTCGAGGTCCATATGCGCAGCTATGGCAACGAGTATCCGGATGGATTTGAGCATGGCTACGGGTGAAAATGTTTTGTCATAGTCAATGCCCTCTTTCTGACTATAACCCTTTGCCACCAGCCTGGCTTTAAAAGCCGTGATCTTTCCATCTGCCCCTTTCTTTCTTTTGTATACCCATTTGCACCCTATGGCCCTAAAGCCATCCGGCAAATCAGCTTTCTGGTATACATCCATAGCAGTTATGGATTCAATTTCAGAATCCATGGCGACACGCCATTTGGCAACATCCTTGTCCTACACTGCCTCTTCGTAAGTCAGTGGTTCAGAGTCCTCATGTCCGTCTTCAGGGCTCAAGTTCGAAGACTCACCCACGAACATGTACCTTTCCGACTGGAAAACAACTCTCCCACTACGACGAGGCATCGGTGCCGTGTCAGTAGTAGGTGCAACGACTTGTGTTCCTCCACCTTGCATTGAAGAACGTGTTTGTGGTGCTGTGCCTCTCACAGGAGCACCCACATCTACACGTTCCCCTTCCCTTAGAATTGCATTCTCGTTCTCAATTTCATTAAGAACGATATCACTCCTTGACTTGTGATTACTCACATACTCCTCCTCCAAGAATCTAGCGTTAGTGCTAACAACGACTCGTTGACTCTCAGGACAGTAAAACTAACCACTTTTCGTTTGCCTGGGATACCCTATGAACATCATTACTTTTGACCTGCTTTCTAACTTATCAGGTTCCTTCGACAGTACGTGTGCCGGACAACCCCATACTCTAAACTTGCACAAACTAGGTTTGCGACCAAGGAAGAGCTCAGAAGGCGTCTTAGGAACTGATTTAGAAGGCACCACATTAAGCACGTAAGCTGCTGTTTCCAATGCGTAGCCCCAAAATGAAATTGGTAAGTTTGCACAACTCATCATTGATCTTACCATCTCTAGAAGAGTCCTATGTCCACAACCCAGGACACAATTAATTAATTAATATTAATTCTTTTTCACCACAGAATTAATACTGACCTACCCCTTTATTACCACGTTATGAGAACGGGCTGCATTAATTGAGAATCCCCATATTCAAGGTTACCGGACATCCATTAATTAATCGGAGCCTCTGACAAGCTCTAACTACAATTAATTAATATCTTATAATTCCTGAGTAGTACCACTCAAACCTTATCACTCGTGCCTGAACTTAATCAGCCTGCAGGACTTTGGCACGATGAATGTTATTGAGCTCCTCAGGGAATGTCCCCATCCTATTACTCGGATATGGTTACCTAAGTCCAGTCTCAGGCGGTACTACACGAACTGCTGTTACCCAAGATGCGGATATACGAGCACGTTACTTAGGCTCTCCACAATGGCAAGTCAAAGCAACAGTAAACCCGTGCAAACCCCTGAACATTTGTTAGGGTTTGGACTCAATCAATATAACGAGATCTTGTATTCGCTGATGTCAGACAAACGAATACATCTCATTGTTGTCTGTTGGTCCCTGAATACCAGAGTCGTCGTGATTCAAACTTAACACGAGATGCAGCGGAACTAATAAACTTCTCCTACACTTTACGTTGTTATCAAATGTTTCTTAGATCAAGTTGTTACTTAAGTATGTTTTCAGATATACTCTAGCAACTCTGTTGCTAGGTTTCAAATCGATCTTAAGCAGTAGCTTAATAAAATAGTAAACAGACACATGATTTATAGTGGTTCGATCAAATAGATCTACGTCCACTCCTTAGCCGAATCGCTAAGAATTTCACTAGAAAAGTATACAGATTACAAGGAATCGCCTTTCCAGTTAAGTAGGTAGTGAGCTTTCGGCCTGGCTACTTGACAGCTATCCTCCGTGAGTCTGAACTTCTCCGGTAAGGTTTGGCTTCTAGGGGCTATGTTGATGGATGCTTGGAGTCGTGCTGCTAATACCAATACTCGTACTTTTACTTGTGGGATGCTTACGCCTATTTTTGAGGATATTGGTGTTGAATTGACTGGTCCTACTATTCCTCCTTTGTTTTTGGACTCTAGCTCATTGCTAGCTGGCCGATTCTTGGTTCCCGGTCATCGGAATTCGACTTATTACAAATTTGGGAACTTGACCATTTTGTTGCCTAGACCGGAGTGGATTACAGTAGTGGATCTGTCTGATAGATCCAACTGGCTGCTGGATACCGAGGACCACAAGGATGTGGTCGGAGTGCTATCTTCTGATGGGTACTTTACAACCCTCCGGCATTTTTCCGAGGCAGAATGGCAGCAGTTGAGGGAGGGCGGTCCTCAGTCTGGGCAGACTTCGTCGACCGATTGGCAGCAAAGGATGTACTCTATGTTGCAGCATACTAATGCTTCTATAGAGTCTTTGTCTTCTTCCTTGCAGGGTCTTGACGCATCCATGACTTCTCGCTTTGATGGCCTTGATCGGCGAGTTGATTCTATTCAGGAAGACGTGAGGGAGTTGCAGCGGCGAGTCCCCATTCCGTACCAGTCCCGCAGAGAACGCCAACAGCAGCAGCAGGATAGGGTTGAGCAATGACGCACCGACTACCTTTTTACAAACTTAGTCTCACTTGACTAAGTTTGGGGGGAAGTGTCGGTAGTTGGTGCTCTGGTTCATTCTCTTCTCTATCTCCTTATCTTCATTATGCTTTCTAGATTAGTGTAGTTTAGTAGTTTAGTTGGATTTGAAAAATTTGATTCGATATGGTTGTACTTATGATCTACTCTTACTTTGAATTTGAATTGGGATTTGAATGATGAATTGGGATTTTTGTTATGATGAATAGATGAATATTTTAGCAAGCTTGAATGTGGTTAATTCTTTCTATTTGGCTTTTGGTGTGTGGATATGTGAATGGTTTGGAATGAATGGTGGAAATGGTGGATATGGTTTTATTTTTTGTTGAATATTGGTTTGTGGAAGTTGGTGGTTATGAGAGCTTTATTGTCTTGTTTATGCTAAATTGTTGGTGGTGTTTGTGTTGATTTAGTAGGTACAAATAAGGCATGGAGAGCGGTTTGATCGTGTGTGCCGATGGGTAACGCTTTCTATCGTTCTTTCTACCAATTATATTCATTAAATTGTGTTTTGGAATGTAGATTGTGTTTAGGATGTTGTGTGCTTGTGTGTGCATGATGAACCCGAACTAGACTTGAGGTTTGAATCATGATTTACTTAGTGGAGTTTGATGTCTACTTTGACCAATGATAGGGCGGAATCTAGTTTTCGATGCATGTTCAAGTTTAACTTTTGAATTGCCGAGTTTTGTGCGAGGTTAATGCCTAGGACTTGACAAAAGCCGTAAAAATTTGAGCCTTGATATTGTCGTATCTATTTCGATTGTGAGTGGCAAGGTTGAGAGCACAAGATCTAGAACTTGAATATATTCTCTATCTATTTGATATGGGTTTGGTAACTAAAAAATGATCTTAGGCCATCGATTCTTAGCTCTACCTTTCACTTCGGGAGTAGAAGGTGGTGATATTATAATTTTGCCCTTCATACCCTTGATTTCCGTGATTGAGCTTAACGGTGAATTTTCTTCAAATTATTAGGACATATTTTGGGGGAATGAGTGTATGAGGGTGAATACGGAGTTGAGAGTTGGGTTGGGAGTTGCTTGGTATCTTGGAGTTGTGATTGTTGAGGCAATAAATGTTTGAGTGTGGATTGATGTGAATCCTAGAAAAAAAAAGGGGTATCAACAAAATTTTTGGTACTTCGAATGAAACAAGAAAAAGAAAAAAAAAAGAAAGGAAAAGAGAGAAGAAAAAAATGAATAGCCCCATGAAATTTTTTTTTTGAGGGTGCTAGAAAAAAGAGAATGAGGAAAGAAAGAAAAGAAAAGAAAAGAGAAAGAAAAATATATGAGAATTGTGATTAAAAAGCCTCGAGGTTAGAAGTGGATTGAAGAAAATAAGTTTGGGGGTTTTGGGAAATTGAGAAGTTTAGTCACTTTGGCCCAAAACCACTTACCTTTTAGTAAGCCACGTTATAACCAAAAACAAAGACCTTTGTGATTTTAGGAGCCAACTCGTTGTAGTATAGTGGTGAGAATTGTTTCAAGCCTATGGAAATTGTGCTCGATATCTTGTGCATGAGTGAACTCTTCATACCCTAAACACGTGAGGGAGTGCTTTCATTTCTTTATCCAATGTTGATGAGTGGTTTGAGTCGTTGGCATTAACTGGGTCACAAAGTTAGGTGATAATCTTGTTTGATAAGAGCATGCTAAGATGACTATGATGAGCTATGAGGTCGTTTGATGAGGTAGATTGATTACTTTGCTTTGTTTTGATTGAGGACAATCAAATGTTTAAGTTAGGGGGTTATGATACGTGCGTAAAATGACCCGTATTTTGATATGTGAACATGTTTGTTTGTGGTTATTTTACTCCCGTATCATATGTTTTTGTCGTATTTTGTTAGTGTTTTCGTGTTTTGTGCGTTTGACTTGTGTAGGATAGGTTTTTGGCATAAACAAGCATATTTGGTGGAGTTTTGGAGGAAAATCGCAAGGTTTTGGAGTTTGGAGGCTTCGACCGGTCGAGCGTGGGCAGGATCGGCCGAGCGGGAGTTCAGAGAGGCCGACCGGTCGAGCCTGTGCAGGATCGGTCGAGCGGGCATTCAGAGAGCTCGACCGGTCGAGCCTGTGCAGGATCGGTCGAGCGTGGCCGGGCTGGGACTTGGCTCGGTCGAGCCATATGTCGATCGGCCGAGCTAAGTCGGTTTTTTTGGCGGTTTCTGGCAGTTTTTGGTTGCCCGGGCGAGCCAAACTTCGACCGGGCGATCCGAGGGCCTGATTGCTTGCATATAAAAGGGGAATGAGCGGTTATTTGAGGAGTTTTTTGGTCACTTTTCACATACGATAGATAGATTTCTCTCTAGATTCCATTTTTCATTTCAAATTCATCTTAGTCCTAGAGTATCTAGGAGCCAAATTCATCAATACTTGTACGAGATTGAAGATTGAAGGCGGTGGATCAAGTCAACCAATCCAAATTGGGGAAGAATCTTATTTCTACTTTCAAATTGTAATGAAGTTCATTGTATTCCAAATTGTATTTGTACAATTGAAAGGTATGAAGTTCTAAACCGTTTTGGATGTTGAATTGAGGAAGGATGCATGAGAATTTGGCATGAAAATTGTTTGTTTACTTTCCTTTGAGAGTTTGGATTTCACTAGAGCTTGTTCCTTACCTCTTAGGTGTAGGTAATAGCCAACTTAGGAGGGAGTTGACGTGAACGCTGCAGCCAACACGCGGGCGGAATCGTCGTGATTAGTGTTAATTCATACGATTTTAGTTCCAATCCCTGTGCGGTGCTAGGTCGTAGGGCAATAATTGACAAACCATTTGGAGTGGTCTAGGGCTAAATAACGTGACTGTTTGCTAGTTCTAGATCATCAACCGGTAGCTCGCCGTGACAAGGGGCTATCGAGTGTAGGGTCGATTGCTCAATCTCCTAGGAATTAAATAATGTTTGCAACAATGATTAGCCAAATTTGATTGTATCTCTACTTGACTCAACATCCTATCTTCCTAGCTTGAGTATTGTGATTGTCTTGGTTTACCATATTAAGGAGGATTGTTCGATTAAATGTTGTGTTTAAATTCGTGTATTTCCTATATTGATAGCATAGATTTGAATTGCATGCTTAGATGATTAGAAATTACTCAACGATGAAATCATGCTTAGCTATAAGACTTCACTTGAATAGCTCGGTATTCTAGGAGGCGAATCGAGAAGAACTCGGATTGATATTTTATTCTTGTGTGGTTGAGGGTTAATTGTGATTGAACTTTTACCGCATCAATCCAGCATCGCATTGAAGCATTTTAATCACTATCTCCGCCAGTAGTTTGTATTCATCAGACAGAGTGTTGATGGGGGTCGCAACCTTAAAGGTAATTGTCTGTCCTTTCTTATCTTTCAACTCCCCTGGCTTCTTCCACAGGTTCCAACATCTCTCCATTTCAACAAGATCATTCAATTTGTACCTAGAGATTTTGGGTCCATAATTTCGAAGCCTAAATATCCTAGATAATAAATCTGCACTTACTTCTATAATATTCCCATATATGCTAGTCTTGAAAGATTTTTGATCAGCATTCATGACAGCCCTAGCATAAAATTCCGAGACCATGTGGGGATGAAAGCTGGCAGGTTCAGAGGATAGATAATTTACCAATAACTCTGAATCGAGTAAATCCATGATCCATTTAGGAATGTGCTTGGTGGCAAGAGGTAAATATAGGATTCTGTCCTTCATAATCTGCGCCAGACGCTTTTGTTCTCTTGACCGGCCATATAGTTCCTTCTTCCGAGCCAAAACGACAAGTTTGCTGTAGGGGATCGATTCATCGATGTCTTCTTTCTTTTCTATGCCTGTGAACCCAGGTGCATGTCGAGCATGCAGAGGTGTATTGGCTGTCTGAGGATAAATAAATGTGGGTGGTTGAAGAGGGGACGATGTGATGAAATCGTCTGGATTTAAGATTTGATGAGGTTCGGGTTGATCATGGTCTGAGTTTTGAGATTTTGGGGAGTTTGGGTTGGACGCCATTGAAGCGGATTTAGAGATTTGGGAATTTTTTCGGTGGGGTTTTTGGAAGGGCTAAAGCAAGGGTTTTCAAATTGAAGAGATGAAGGGTTTCTGGGGTTTTGAAAAAGAATTGGAATATATTTGATATAGGTAATTTCGGAGTGTATAGGAAGATCGATGGCTGGGATTTCTTTGTTCACGTCTCAATCTACGGTTGAAACACTTGGTCAACTTACACTTTCTTCAAAAATTGGAGTGTGGCGACGTGGCATTATCTGATTTGCTGCCGCCGTCTGCGTGCATTAAATGCAATACTCCGAAAGAAGCAAGCTTCTGCTTTTAAATGATGGCTTCAGCATCGAAAAAACCTCAGCATAGATCTAATTTATCATCCAAAAGGAAATTTTTGATTTTCGACACACTGAGATGTTGATCAGATAATTTCTGTAATCAATTAATGCACTTATTTTGCTGAAGTAGACTCCATATTTTAGCAGATTTGGTCAATCTGCTGACTCCCTCAACAATAACCATATGCCTACAAGTCTAGCATACTTGTTGAAATATTTTAGCAGATACGCTAACCATAATTTAACCAAGGAATACTCGAGTATGCTGATGTGGCATACTCTTATTTGATCCAGCCGTCAGATACAATTAATGTCATTCTGAACACTTTGAACGCCAAATTGCCTCGATCGTCATCCTTCTCCCCCCCTTCGAATATAATGAGAGAAAGGTAGTCTGACTCAATATATTCGAATAAATCCTGAGACAAAACTTTCCTTTATTGGCGTTTAAATTATCGATGTGGAGGATTGGAGAAGCAAGAGTCATGATGAAAATTTTTCTTGAGCCAAACGCCGAGTTGATTTCCAACCGTCACTGCTGAAGTGATATGACTCCCCATGCAGTCGTGACCTTTCAATTTCTGACGACTAATCGATTTCCAAAGAAATAATAAATTGTGAGAGGTGCCTTCGTTTATAAAAGAGGGCACTTGGGATTATTTCCATCATCACAACTCTCAACATATAATCAAAAAAAATCCTTTTCTTCTAAATACTCATGAAGTCACCAAGTGATATGCTCGATGTCACTCGCAATCAGATTCTGGATGAGTTCGCCCTCCGGGCGTACTACGACGATGCGCCTGACTTGGCGGACATGGTGATATCAAAAATCACCAACACGGGATTGAAGCAATACGTGACTTCCATGCCTCAACACTTTCATGAAGATTTGCTCCGCAGGTTCATCGAGGGATGCAAAACAGAAGAGAACGCCATATTCGGCTCCTTCCGAAATACGGTGATTCGTTGGTCCCCGGAGTCATTTGCACGAGACTTCGGACTCCCAAGGGGTTGTTTCCATGTTCTCGACCATAAGAATTCTGCTGTGGCGCCAGAATGGTTAGCGTGGAAGAGATGGCATTTTGCTCCGATGTATAACTTCTCTCCAAACCCAGTGGCGATGGATCTGCAGGCTCCTTACCGCGACATTTTTCATGTGGCCAACCACATGATTTTGGGTGAGGACCGGAGCGATTTCCTTTTTACAAAGGAGATCTGGCAGGTTATGCTTGCCATTGATGATGAAGAGAACACTCTCGACTGGGCGGGTTTCATATTTGAAACCGTCAGAGACTGCGCCAGGGTTTATCCCTCCATCCCTCTGCTGAGTGGGATGCAGCTGAGCTGGTTGCTAGAGAAGGAGTTTCCAGATCTAGCAGAGGGGCCATCCTCCCTCCACCGGAATGACTTTTATCCGTATCGTTCTGTAATTCATGAGTGATAGTTTAAACGTTTGCTTTTGCTAGCTTTTGTACTGAATCTAAGTTGAAGTAATGGAAAAGACATTTCTCCATAAAACTAGTTTCTCGTATAGCAATCCATTTATATTTGCATAACTGCTGAAAGTAAGTACTCTGCTAGAAGTAAAATAACGTGAGCACTCTGCTGAATTTCTCTTTAGTAAAAGTAAGACCTCAAATATTAATTCAACATCCTAAATTATTCAGCAGATAGAATCCAATCTTCAAAATTCATGAACATAACCAGAACATGATCTTCAAGAAATCCAGAAAGAGTAAAACAGAGTTTCATTCGTCCAAGGTCTCGTCCAGCTCCATGAGACCCAACTTGATGCATAGCTCCTTAAATCTGGATTCAGCAAGCGGTTTGGTGAAGATATCTGCAATCTGATCTTCAGTGCATATGTATTTTATATCGATATCTTTCTTCTCCTAATGATCTCTAATGAAATGATGACGAATATCGATATGTTTGGTTCTCGAATGATGAACCGGATTATTCGTAATACACACTGCACTATTGTTGTCACAGTAGATAGGTACGCATTCAGGAGATATTCCATAGTCTTGTAGTTGTTGTCTTATCCATATAATCTGCGAGCAACAACTAGCAGCAGCCACATACTCTGCTTCAGTAGTGGATGTAGCAACAGAGTGCTGCTTTTTGCTGAACCAGCTGATGAGCTTATGTCCGAGGAATTGACACGTCCCACTGGTGCTCTTCCGATCAATCTTGCATCCTCCAAAGTCCGAATCTGAGTATCCACTTAGTGAGAAGCTGTCTGCCCTGGGATACCAAATTCCAAGTCCCTCTGTGCACTTTAAGTAGCGAACAATCCTCTTAGCAGTGTCAAAGTGAGACTTCTTAGGATTGGCTTGATACCTAGCACATAGACCAACAGCATATGAGATATCCGGTCGGCTAGCAGTGAGATACAGCAGTGAACCTATGATTCCTCTGTAAAGAGTAGGATTCACATCATCTCCTTCCTTCTCAAGAGCTGCAATGCATGTTGTGCTGATAGGTATCCGCAGACTCTTGGTCTTCTCCGGACAATACTTGGCAATAAGATCTCGAGTATATTTCTTCTGATGGATGAAGATTCCATCTCTGGATTGTTGAACTTGCAATCCAAGGAAATATGACATTTTTCCCATCATGCTCATTTGAAAGTGGCTAGTCATGAGATCAGAGAATCTATCACATAGATCTTGATTCTTTGATCCGAAGATTATGTCATCAACATATATTTGTACTAGCAAAATGCTATCTCCATCTTTGATGCGAAAGAGAGTTTGATCTATCCTCCCTTTCTGAAATCCATTGTTCAGCAGAAACTTAGATAAAGTTCCATACCACGCTCTAGGTGCTTGTTTCAGACCATACAGTGCCTTTTTAAGCTTGTATACTTGGTTGCCTTGTTCAAATCCTGGTGGTTGTTCAACATAAACCTCCTCCTTGAGCTCACCATTCAGAAAAGCACTCTTCACATCCATTTGCATCACATCAAACTCATGGTATGCAGCAAATGCTAAAAATAGACGAATGGCTTCAAGTCTTGCTACTGGGGCGAATGTCTCATCATAATCTATGCCCTCACAATGTCTGTATCCTTTAGCAACAAGCCTTGCCTTATTCCTGACAACGGATCCTGATTCGTCCTTCTTGTTCTTGAACACCCACTTTGTGCCTATCACACTTTGGTGCTCTGGTCTGTCAACCAGTTCCCACACATTGTTTCGTGTGAACTCTGCAAGGTCCTCTTGCATTGCATTCACCCAATCTGGATCTGACAGGGCTTCCTCGATCTTTTTAGGTTCTTCACTTGAAATGTAGCATGCTAGCATAGCATTTGCATTTCCTTGTCTTGTTAGCAGTGGATCATTGATATTTCCAAGAATTCCTTCTGGTGGATGAGCACGGAGCCATGTAGGCCTGATTCGTGCTGGGGTTTCAGCATCTGGTTCTCCTCCTTGATGAGTATTATTTTGATTAGCTTCTACTGCATTCTCCTGGGGTTCAGCAACTGGGACAACTGGTACTCCTTCTTCATCTGCTTCTTGATCTTCATGAACAGGATCGACATGAGCAGGTATGACAACAGGTGGAGCTCCAGCAGCAGGTTCCTCCAGGATTGGATTCCCAGCAACTCCTTTGCTAAGATCTTCAGTAGATTCTTCATCCTCTTGATCGTCAAGTGCACCAGCAACATCTAAATTTCCATTTAGATAAATTGTAGATGAGGCCTCAGCATGATCAATAGCATCAATAAGATAAAACTCTCACACGAATGTGGCTAAACGCCCGTCCTAGTCTTGACCTTTTCAGGTGTTCGACTGTTAGATTCT
>JAPKLW010007171.1:0-15606 GCA_026898455.1 Plectranthus barbatus
TTGCAATTTGAGAAGAAAGTTTTATCTAAGTCTATTCAAAACATAAAATGTGCAACAATTATAATTCCAAACAAAGCTAAGATCAGTAATATTTCTTCACTCCACAAAATAAGCATAAAGGTTATGGTAAGTTTCACAAATACTAGAAAGCACACTCGGGTTATGGAATACAACTCACCACTGCTATCCTATATGCTAGAGTTTATGTCTCGCAAACCCCTGAACCTTAGAAATTTTTCTAATCTTGCCTAGTGAACTGTCGTCCTACTAGATCTACACCCTCTCACTAGAATTCATATGTCTATGCCTTTCTTAGTGATCAGACGATGACAAAATAAAACTAAGCTCGATTAAGTTGCATTGTCTCACATGTCTATGAAATCAACACAATTATCTAAAATCCCCTCGACCTACTTCTCCGTTCGGTTTCCATAGGTGATGGGTTTCTATTCACTGTCGTGCTCAAGAAACGGTTGAAAAACAGGATCAAAGATAAGTTCAGTTATGTGAAACTCAGTTCTAATAGATATTCAAGCAGATGGTGTTTTGCTCCACAACCCAAGTGTTAAATAGAGTTAGCTCATATTCGAAAATAAAGGAAATAAAATCATAAGATCATTCATCATCCCAATACAACTTGAAAATCTATCAACTAACTATAGAAGATGATCCCTTGTGTGCTTCGATTACTTCCTCTCCAAGCTCGATCTCCAAGCAACTCTGCTCTCCGTTCGTATGTTGTTGTAATTGTCTCTCTCTCAAAAAGTGCCAAGCCTCTTTGTTGATATTCTCTTTCCCTCTGCCGTTGATCTCCTTCTCCCTTCCATGATACATCCACGTGTACAAATGTCACTATTTTCTTCAGACAAAGGATTGGCTTCCTTTAGTGCCACCTGTTTCCCCAGCAGACAATATAAAAAAGGACCTTTATCCTTGTCTCTGAGTGGTCCCGGAGAGAGAAAGTCTTCAGCCTTCTTGTTCATGCACAACCTATGCTCAAGCATATTTCTCAATCAGCATGCGGCAAGTAAGCTCTAGCATTCCGAACCTGGTCAAGACTTCACCAAATGCTTGCAAAAACTTATTAAAACTTGCACAATTTAAAATACTATGACTTAATTACAAATAAGCATAAACAAGCAAAAAGGACTTTGATTGCTAAGCATCTTATTCAAAACAACATCTAAAGTTCATGAAAAAAGATCAAAAGATAACTCTTTATGAGAGTTATCACCCCCCAAACTTAAGATGTTGCTTGTCCTCAAGCAGTAAAAACAAACTAAACCAAAATAAAATTTGCAAGTAATAAGCTAGAATAGTTCATCTCCTTGTTTATGAAGCCTTCAGCAAAAATTAAAAAGAAAGCATGGGTGGTGGTTTCTTGATTGCTCAACTTCAGTCCTCGTTCTTTGCAAAGTTTAACAATATACATTCATCTAATCTTACAATTCAAAGTTATCCGAAAAAGAAAATCAGATTTCAAGACAGCTAAAACAGAATTGGGCTTAACTTTAACTACTTATTCAAGATTCAATGCTCATCAATGCCATGTTTCTTTTCCTACCCAATCATCCTCTCTTGTTCTCAACTAATAGGCTTCACATCCCACTTAGATAAAAAAGACTTTAAAAGCTTCTAATGTTAGGCCACGGTTCAAGGTGAGAAAATTTGGAAAGAGTGACTTTAAGTCTAGAGATGTTGTCTCCCTTGTTCTACCCTTGAATTTATTTCACTCATCTTCCTATAATTCCCCTTTTTTAACAATTTGTTAGTACTATCACACTTGGCTAAATCCCCAACAAATAATGTGGAAATTAGCTTTATTACAAACATTTTATAGGCTAACAAAAATGCCTATCTTTTCTTTTCCCTTTTTTTTAAAACAAGGGTAATGAGGTAACACTTCGGCTCGAAGTGACACCCCCCAAACTTGAAACACAACATTGTCCTCAATGTTAGAGTAGAACTAGATCGGAACAACCCTCTAGACTAGGACGTGTATGGACTGTGGCTAAACATGAAGTAGGTAAAAACAAGAAAAAGGCTCAAGCTCAAATCTAGGTGCAAAGGGAAATTCAATCATAGCAAATAAATCTTCTGAAGGCACAAAGATCAAGCAACTGCCTTAATCATCCCTAAGTAGTGCGCTTAGACCTAATTCATATCGACCAAGAGTGAACTTAGGGTAGATGACATTTCACAATATGAAATTCCAGATGTAGTACCAGCTAAGCTCAAGCTCATGTCTAGCATACCAGGTTTATTCAAAAACAATGATGTGGTCTAACTTTGTTTCGTAGATCCTGATATTATGTACAAAGTTAAACAACGAAAGTAAACGAGGATTGAGTCTCAGCAATCACCATCACAACCACACATGCAGAAGAAAGAATGAGGAAACAAAATTCGAGGCATCATCAGGCAGAAGGAGAATGAACTACTAGTCTTAGAACAGAATATTATAAAACCAAAAGAACTATCATGCTTTAACATGAAACAAGCATGAAAGTCTAGAAACTGATTCATCAAAAACTAACACCCAACAGCTAAAAACAGAAATAACATAACCATACTAAAATTAAAGTTGTTTTTGCAAAACAAAGATAAAGGTGAGAAGGGACCCTGTCATCATGCTGAGCTTCCAGCAACTCCCGCCTTCTTTCCACGGCCACCCTTCCTTTTCATCAGCCGGCTGGTTTGAGTCTTGATCTTCAGGATCACCTTGTGGATCATTCAAAATCCTTTCAACAACTTCGCCTATTTTGCCTTGATCACAGACAGCTCCTTCTGCAAAGCTTCCATTGCATCACCATCCGCAGCAGTTGCTTCCCCTTGAGCACGAGCCTGGGCTTGAGCATGCCTTTTCGTCAAGTAAGGTATGTTAAAGTAGCTCTTGGCAATACTCCGCGGCTCATCCAAGTGAAAAGGAACCCCTGCACGCTTGAAGAGTTCAAAAATTAGCGAGGGGCAGAAGAGTGGCCCCGCTTTCTTTGAAGCTTGAGCTATGATGGAATCAATGATGAATGGTGCGATGTCTATAGGATCTCCCTTCACAATAGCCGCCACCATCAGAATTCTTTCTTGTCCAACCAGAGTGTTGTGAGTTGTGGAACTAATCCGGTTCCTCAGGAAGTGGATCCAAGTGTTTGCCTCGGTTGTGAGAAAGCTGGCTAGGGCAGACAGGTTGTCTTTGGTTTTATCCACCCATCGAGCTCCTGGTACAAACACCACACCCAGAGCTTCATCTAGTTGCTCCCTTGTCACATAGTTCAGCAGATCCATAAAGGTATCGGGCTGCGGTGGATGTGTTCCATAAACTGCGTGAACCGTTCTGGGTTCAGTATTACCTCCTTCCCTCGGACGATTGCCCTAAGCTCATAATCCACCCCTGTTGACTGCTCACAATTAGCATAGAACTCTCGAATGAGAGCAATAACTGGCGCAGGCTGCATCACCACGAATGGTTCCCAGCCTTGTCGTTCAACACTTCGAAGCACGTCTGCAAGTAGTTTAGACAGATCCTTAAATCCCCTTTCCAGATTAAACTTGCGGCTCGCAATCTCTTGCATTCTTTTCTGATGGAGCTTTGATGAAAATTTCGGGATTCTATCAATCTCTTCCGCAGACAACTCTACAACCTTGGCCTTGCCACGCTTAATCTCTTTCTTCCATGTGTTGTCGGACTTCTTCACGGAGCTGCCCCCCACTTCCTTGACAACAACTTGCTTCACACGCTTTCCAGTATTCTTACTCCTCAAAATCCCCTTGTCATCTTCAATAGTTTCCACCCGCTTCCTCTTCTTGGGTGTTGGCTTCTTCTCAGGTACAGGTTTCTTCCCTTTTGTAGTTGGTTTTCCTCCAGATGTGACTGCTTGCTCTTGCAATACTGTAGCATTGACTGCTTCAACGTCCTCTTCAACTTCGATGCTCTCACTCACTTCCTTTTCTTCAGGAAGAGACTGATCTTGGGTCTCCAAACTTTTCTGAGCACTGGGCTCACTCTCTGCTGCAGGCTCTTCAGACTGGCCTGCCTCTGTTTCCTTTGTACTATTAGCATCACCCTCTGATTTCTCTGACTCATGCTCGCTTTCGGGCTCTTCAGACTGGCCATCAACATTGTCCCCTGCCTTTGTTTCCACATCTTCAGTCTCCGGTTGTTCTAATTCATGTTCTGCTTCTGGCTCCTCAGACTGGCCATCCACACTTTCCTCTCCTTCGGATTCTGCATCTTCAGATTGTGCATTGTCCTTGTCTACAGCAACAGCTTCCTTTGCGGGGTTCTTTACAGTTTCCAGTTCAAGTTTTGATGTGGCTGCGTCAACCAAATCCATCAGGTTCCCTTGCTTAGGCTTGGTACCCGCAGTCTTAGGCTTCTTAACTGGTTCATCAGGAATCTCCACTGGATTCTCTGCACTGGTAGGTGGTAACTTCGCATTCCTCTGAGCCATGATTGAGACAGCAGCCCTGCTTGACCTCCTCAATGGTGGAGTGGGCTCCGGCCTCTTAGCCTTCTTGGTAGTCTTGGGTTTTGATGAAGTTGGTCTCGCCATTTCTGGAGTCGTCACAGGGGACTCAACTTCCATCCCTGGTCTCTTCTTCCCGCTTTGCTTCGTCCTCATGTTCAAATCTACAAAACGCAAATTTCAGACCCTAATTTCCAAGAGCAACATATGGCATTCAATTACTTAAAATTTCTTTTCAAATCGACATGTTCACCCCCAAACTTTGAGTTCACTCAAAGTTTCATGCAATAGATCAAACACCAGTTGAAAATCTAAAAACATCACAAGCCCTAGCATAAACCTGTCAGACTATCCTGTCAGAACTACTGCATGCGAATCGCAATGATCACAGAAGCCAAGATAAGTATTTCAAATTCTTTCCAACTTCAGGGGTTCGATAATCATGCAAACATGGAGCATCAGTTCATACCCAAGATAATAAAGCAGCACAAACATCAAACCCAAACATACCCGCCATTTCAAGTTACAAAATCAAATAAGAACAGATACGTTCGAAAGAGAGATGGAACACCCCTAAAAGCAAAGCAGTGAAAATAAAGAAGAGTTCGTACCTGTTGCTCGCCGAAAACTTCCTTAAGTATGCACAGGACTTCCCAAGTTCTTTTACCCAATTTGCTAAAGATGGAGTGATTTTTGTAGATTTTCAACAATTTCAATCGGGTATAAATAACTCTACTTTAAGCAAAACTCGGCACAAGAAATAAGGAAACCCCTTCAACTTCCCTTGATTAGACACAACTTTTCCTTTCAACTCAAAAAGTAAATTTCCAAAACTGTCATTCCTAGGAATAACTGCATTCTCTCTCCTCAACGGCTAGTTGTTTAATCCCTATCCACAAGTTTTTTTTTTATTTTACTGTTTATCCCGGCAGATATTTTATTCTTTTTTTATACTAAAAGCATACAATACCTAAACACATATCACGAAACAAAATACTTAAAATAATCTACATACTGAATCAACTATATCAAACACACATGTTACTCACAAGCTGTAGCATCTACTATCCTAAGGTTAATTTGCAACAGATTCAAATGTAACTAGGCAGGAAAAATAAATGCAGAATTAAAATATGAATCCTAAGCTATCATCACATGCTTCATCTATTCCTCATGATAGCTTAGGTTACCTCAGCTTCAAGGCTCTGCCAAATTGAAAGAGGCCTTCTGATTTCCCCAACCTTTGTCATGATATTGCTTTACCCTTTGCCCATTGACCTTGAAGGTGCTTCATGTGCTTTCATCTCTCAAATCCACAGCTCCATGAGGATAAATCTTCACCAAAGTAAAAGGTCCTGACCACCTGGACTTGAGTTTTCCAGGAAACAGCCTCAGCCTAGCATTGAAAAGCAACACTTGTTGTCCTTCCTTCAAATTTCTGTTTGCTATCTTGTTGTCATGCCATCTTTTCACTTTTTCTTTGTATATCTTTGCATTCTCATAGCTCTGCATCCGCAATTCTTCTAACTCGGTCAGCTGTAACATCCTCTTCTCTCCACATGACTTAGGATCCAGGTTCAGTTTCCTGGTGGCCCAAAATGCCTTATGCTCCATTTCTAAAGGTAAATGGCAAGCCTTCCCAAAGACAATCCTATAAGGAGACATCCCCAAAGGTGTTTTATAGGCTGTCCTGTAAGCCCACAACGAATCATCCAGATGTTTAGACCAGTCTTTCCTTGTAGTGTTCACCACCTTTTCCAAAACACTTTTCACCTCTCTGTTTGACAATTCAGCTAATCCATTGGTCTGTGGATGATACGCAGTTGAAACCTTGTGGTTAATGTTGTACTTGGCTAGGAGAGCAGCCAAACTCTTATTAATGAAATGTGTTCCTTCATCATTGATGATTGCGCTTGGTGTTCCAAACCTTGTAAAAATATTTTTGTGCAGAAATTTTATTACAGTGGCAGCATCATTGTGAGCATAAGCACAAGCCTCTACCCACCGAGAAACGTAATTGACAGCTAACAGAATATATTCATTTCCAAAAGAAGATGGAAATGGCCCCATGAAGTCTATTCCCCACACATCAAATAGCTCTACTTCTATTATGTTGTTCAGAGGCATAGCATTCTTGGCTGGTAAATTTCCTACCCTTTGGCATCTGTCACAGTTCTTTACGAACTCAAAAGCATCCTTGAAAATTCTTGGCCAATAAAATCCTGACTGCAGCACTTTGGCAGCTGTTCTCTGTCCCCCAAAATGCCCCCCATATGCTGAAGCATGGCATCCATTCAAAATTTCTGGAATTTTATAATCTGGAACACATCTTCTAAAAATTTGATCAGGACCCAACCTATACAAGGTCGGATCATCCCAATAATAGAACCTTGCATCGTGTAGAAACCTTTTCAACTGTTGTCCATGCAAACAATGTGGCTTTCGGCCTGTAGCAAGATAATTTGCAATGTCTGCAAACCAGGGTGCATCTTCCTTGCATGCCATGAGTTGTTCATCTGGAAAAGCATCATTAATCTGTATTGTGTCATCCACTCCAAACGGATTTTCCAGTCTTGACAAATGATCAGCAACTTGATTCTCTGTTCCTTTTCTATCCTTGATTTCCAAATCGAATTCTTGCAGGAGAAGTACCCATCATCCTGGGGAGACCTTTCTTAGCCACAGGAAGAACATTGATTGATGTGGAAAAAGGGGAATTGATTATGAGAGTTCATGAAGAGCAGGCTATTTTTAACCTGTACAATACCATGAAGCTGCCAGATGAATCAGAAGATTGTTTCACCATTGGAATTCTGGAATTAGTGATAGCTGAGCATGTGAAAGAACTGCAACAGAAAGAATGTGAGAAAGAAGTAATTGCAAAGGAAAATGTTGCAGCATGGGTTGAGCATGGTGCAAAGTTTGGGGGGTACAAAGCTAATTTTGAATCATTGGACCTTATGAATAGGGAACAACCCCGCCAATGATCCCCTTCCCCTCTCCACTCTAGTTCACATGATCACCATCAAACTAACTTCTTCAAATTATCTTCTCTGGCGAGGGCAAATTTTTGTGCTCCTATCCTGTCAGAATCTGATCGGTTATGTCGATGGAACAACTCCTTCTCCTCCGATGACGCTGACCAACGCTGATGGACTCTCCTCTCCCAATCCAACATTTCTTTCTTGGCGTCTACAAGATCAACGCCTTCTTAGCCTCCTCTTATCTACCCTCTCGGAAGAAGCAATGGCCGAAACCCTAGGCTGCGCTTTGTCCCGCTCTGTTTAGCTCGCCCTCGAGTCCGTTTTCAGCCACAAGTCGAAGACGCGAGAAATCTAACTAAAAGACGACCTCCAACTCTTGAAGAAAGGCTCTCGTATGGTTAAGGATTATGGACGCCACTTCAAGGCAATTTGTGATCAACTTGCCGCAATTAGTCGTCTTGTTGATGACACAGACAAAGCCCATTGGTTTCTCCGCGGTCTAGGACCCTCCTTCATCAACTTCTCCGTCGCTCAAATGGTGCTTCCAACAATTCCATCATTCAGTAACTTGTTTGGCAAAGCAGAAAGCTTCTCGCTCTTCCAAGACTCCCTCGATCCTTCTCCGCCAAACTTCGTTGCTTTCTATGGACAGCAAACACAATCTTCCAGTCGCGGCATTCTCAGCCGTCTTCTTCTCAAAATCAAAAGCGTGGAGGTCGCCGTAAGAATCAATCGCGCACCCCACATTGTCGAATTTGTCGGCTCGATGGTCACTATGCCACGGACTGTCCTCAATGCTATGCTCCGCAGCCAACATCCAATCTGGCCGAAGCTTTCTTTGCAGGGTGCGCTATCCCCTCCTCCGATCATTCGGACTGGTACATACACACCGGCGCCTCGGCTCACATGACTCCTAATCCTTCCAACCTCGATAATGTTGCTGCTTATTTAGGTAACAAGCAAGTTTTCGTAGATAACGGAAATCAGCTCCCTATCTCTCACACTGGTAATTTAAATCTTTCTTTCACCATTCGATTATCTGACGTTCTTGTCGTTCCTACTCTTACTAAAAATATTCTATCTGTTAGCAAACTAACCAATGACTTGCCTGTCCATGTCACCTTCTCAAATTCTTCTTTTGTGATTCAGATCAGCGCCACTCATCAGCTTCTAGCCAAAGGTCATCGTAGAAACGGCCTATATGTCTTAGATGGAGACTGCGCAGCTCTCATTGCCACCGCACGCACGAGAAAGTTGCACGGTTCCATGGACTTATGGCACGCTCGTTTGGGTCACCTTCCTCCTGAGTCCTTACTTTCTCTTAGCAAATTAGGGTTTATTTCTCTTTCTAGTCGTTCGCTGTCGAATAGTCTTTTTCATTCTTGTCAAATTGCTAAAAGTTTTAGGCTTCCTTTTCAACTTAATGAAAAACGCTCATCGCATGTTCTTGATTTAATCCACTGTGATCTTTGGGGCCCTGCGCCTATTACTTCTACTTCAAATTTTCGCTATTATGTCATATTCATCGATGATTTTTCCCGCTTTACTTGGTTCTATCCCCTTGCTCGCAAATCTGATTTTTTTAAACACTTAAAAATTTTCACTGCCTTTGTAGAAAATCAGTTTGCCTGCTCTATCAAATCTTTCCAATCCGACGGTGGGACTGAATTTACTAACCATAATGTACGTGACTCCTTCCTCGCTAAAGGTATACTTCACCATTTTTCCTGCCCTTATACTCCGAGTCAAAACGGCAGGGCTGAAAGGAAGCATCGCCACATCACTGAATCCGGCCTCACGGCTATCTTTCACGCCAATCTTCCGTTATCCTTCTGGGTCGATGCTTTCAACACCGTTGTTTATACGATCAATCGTCTCCCTTCGCCTCTCTTAGATGGTGTGTCGCCTTTTCAACTCCTCTATGGTTCGACTCTCTCCTACTCAACTTTCCATCTGTTTGGGTGTCGTGTTTATCCTTGTCTACGGGATTACGCCTCAAACAAATTCTCTCCTCGTAGTATCCTGGTCACTATTTTTTAATGATACTTTATAGAGTAGTGACAAGTTTAAATTATCGATCCCACGGAGATTGTAAAAGCGAACATCTCATGTACTGAACCATTTGTTTTTGGTTTGTTGTCTAAGTAAATAAAACTTTGAAAGGGTTTTTTTTAAATTTAAAACTAATTTTGCAAGAAAATTAAATTAAAGCAGATAATTAAAGTCGGGTTTGAAAACACTAGAGAAAAGATCAGATTCCAGGGCAAGTTCATGTCAAGGATAGCATGTAAGGAAATTTCATCGAACAATTTAGAATAAAAATTTGGTGGAACATCAGGAAAATATTACAAATTCCAGGGTTTGGCAATTCATAAAGTAGATCATCAATTTCCTATATCCTTTCGGTCTCTAGGAAAATTAACAACTCCTAAAAATATCAGATTTATTCCTATGGATTAAATTCCTCTTTTCAGACATAATCAAAATCCATATTATCAATTCTTAAATCCATTAATCAATTTTCACTTTTCAATCTCAAATTAATTAATTATGAAAACCTAATCAAATGGCCAATTTAATCAGATTAAGAAAAAGCACAAGAATTGATAAACCAATTAATAATATTGATCGATTTAATCACCTAAACATACATCCAAGACAATCACATAAACCCTAGAATCTGAATAAGGGATTACCTACACATATTCATGTTAAACAAAAATATGGAAAGATAAAACCTGTAACAAAACTTCATAGAGAAAACAAGTCTTGTAATTGCATCCAATCTTCAAAGGTTCGATCACAATCCTCACCACAATTCGAAAGCAATTCAAGAGCAAGAAAAACTCTAGGGTTTAAGTCTTAAAAGTGGCATAATTCCTAAAAATCGCCTAAACAAAACAATATATACTAGGTTTAATTGTCCCAACATGGAAATAACTTAAACACATTAAATTCCGCCAGCTGGACCCGAATTTTGATCGACACAATTTCTGTCGATCGAAATGGGTTCTCAAATTCGAACACCCAAAAGCTCTGTCGACTGCTTGCCTCTGATTTCCCTATCGATCGACAGGATCTCCGTTTCTGTCGATCAGCTTGATTTTCAACGAGCTTTTCGAATTCAACATTCCTCTGTGTCGATCGACACAATTTCTATCGATCGGTCGATCGACACAGAGCACACCACCAAACGACTCTTTTTCAGACTTGGTCAATTTTCACTCCAAAAACCTGTATTTTTCAGCATAACAAACAACTTAGACATAAAACTCATGCAATGCTCGGAATTTAAAGTAAACACACCATAATTATATCAAAAACACCTAAAAATCCATAGATAAGTGAACGAAATAGCGCACTTATCAACTCCCCCAAACTTGAACTATTGGTCGTCCTCGATCAAGACACCAAAAGAAACTCAAATGCATGCAAACAGAGATGTGCAAGGCCTCACAAGATTCATCACAATCTAAGTACACCCTCATCCAAAAGACAATGCAATCAAAATCCAATCCAAATCATCAACCGTTTCGGGAAGAACCTCACAGATAGAAAGAATTTTATCAATCACTCATCACTCAAGTGTTCAGGACATGTGTTTCACTCAATTCAAAGTAATACAGTTTTCTTAACCATAAGTTTGACAAATTCCTCATCTCTCCACTGCTTAGAAAGTAAAATAACTCGGTGAATCAAAAATGTCTTTTATTTGGTTGTAATGAGGCTTTTCTAGAAGGTAGGTCGTTTTAGGCTGAGTGACTAGCACACTTATAATTTTTACAACTTCCCAACTGTCAACCCACATCACATCAATTTCTCAGCTCCTCTTTCCTATACTTGTATTATTATTATTTTTTTTTCACTATAAGTTCACCTTGCAAACAAGTTTACCAGCAAATTTTTTTTCCAACATTTTTCTCCATCTTTTCTTTCTTTTTTTTTCTTTCAAGTTAGCTCACATCCATGAGCAATCATATTTTCAACAACTCATAATTAAACTACCCTTCTCTTTTTTTTCAATTCAATCCACAATCGGCTCACTAGAACACTACTTAGATCAAAGAAAAACTTTTCAGGCTCAAAGTGGCTACAAGTGGTCATGTGTAGGGTTAGTGTTTGGGATAAGGCTAAGAAAAGAGATGCCTAAAATCATTTCCACCATGTCTTACATCATTACAGTCTCAAGAAAGAAATAAGCCAAATTCTAGAATCAAACTGCAAACTTGATCACACATGAAAGAAAAATTCAAGCACAATTCTCACTTGGTTCTTTTGTACTTCCCTAACAGTATCCAATCCGAATCAGATAAATCAAGCAAAATCAAGAATCAGAGAGCAACTCATCATGTGGTATTCTCCTATCAATGGCTACTCATCATGCAATCCTAATTGTCTCAATCTCAGTGTAGACTAATCATCAACCAAACAAGTTCATATCTAGGGAAGGAATAGTACATAATCTCAAGTTACACTTAACGGATTCTGAAACTAAGAACAAATACAAGGGAAAATAACGAATACATCGGAAATGACTAACTAAGAAAATACAACTGAAAGGAAATAAAGTACAGAGAAATACTGTTATACACGGAAATAACTGAAAATACATCAAAACATAAATAAAGCAGTAACTGATAACGGATTCCATTCCCACAAGTCATCCTCCCCCCAAACTTATTCAACACGAAGGGAAGAATAAGTTTGAAAGTCAGCTTGTAGGAAGGGAATCTAGACCTCACTCCCGTGGTGGACTCTGATCTCTCTCCGCCCTCCGGTTCCGGCGAGTGTAGCGCAAGACTGGCTCAAAGACAGAGAAATGCTCATCCATCTTGCGGGTCAGATCCGCTATGGCAGCAGTGTGAGCAGCGTTGTAGGCCTCCTGCTGCGCCCGGATGTCGGCAAGCAATGTATCCTGCACCAACTGATGATCTCGGACCTCTCTGAGCTCGGTGCATAAACTGGCGAAATCTGCCCTCTGCTCCTGCATGAACTGGAGGAAGGGACTCCAATCGGGAATTGTGGTGGAAGAGTTAGCGCCGCCATATGAAGTAGAAGCTCTATCCCCGCCCCCTGCAATAAAAGGTGGAATGGACTGAAATGGGAAGGCATCAGATTGGGGCGGCACGTCTCTCTGCTGCGCAGCCCATCGCCGCTCCTCGGCGAGTCTCACGGCCTCCTCCTCGCGGGTGCGAACCCGTTGATCCGGTGGTGTACCGGCACGGTGTGATAATCGGGAGGTGGGTGCATCCCCCCGGGAACCTCGGGTCCGATCCATGTGAGCTGGTGTAGCCATGAACCAGTTGTCGAGGTACTCGGAGACCGTGACATGGGTCAGCTCAGGAGCGGGCAGAAGAAACCGGTTGCTATTCGAGAATTGGAGGAAGAGCTCACCACGGTAGTCTACCAGAAAATGGAACTGCTCCAGCTGGTCGATCCTCAAGGTCCGGTCACCACCCAGTGGGGTGAAAGCATCAACTGGAATCCCAATATGCCGGGCGATGGGAGTCACGAATCCTCCACACCAGAAATTGCCCGGAGTAGCACCGGACTACCTCTTCCAGTTCTCCATGAGGAAAGCAGCCAAGCTGAGGTGGATGCCGTTCAACATGGCCCAAATGCAGAAGATCTCACTCCCCCAGGCTTTCCCGTGCTCATTTCTGCCAAAAACAGAAACCCCAAAGATTTTCTGAATGTATCGGAGCACCGGGTTTTCGATAGCAGTGGCCTTCATGTTGGCTTTGCTGAAGTGGGCCGGGTCGGCCGTTGCAGAAATGGAAGGCCAGAATTCCCCAATCTGGAATTCGGGTGGCTCGTGGTAAAGGCCCCCCGGTTCACACCCAAAAATCCGATCCAATTGTGTTCAGTTGAGCCGGTGTGGCTGCCCCCAAAGCTGAAACTGGATGCCATTTGGCTCGATGGGGCCTTGGCTGCGGGGCGGCTCTATGATATGAACAGTGGCGAAGAACTCCAGAACTAGTGGCGGAATAGTGGGCCACATCTGGGTGATGAAATGCCCCCAGCCGCATCGAGCGAACAGATTCTGAACATCATCCCTTATTCCCATCTTCATCAGATCATCTGCATCGGGGTACCGTGTGGGCTTCAGGGTGAAGAGCTTCATGTGCTGGAAGCGCCGCTGGTGATCGGCAAATGCAAACTCTGGCTCCCAACCAGGCTGCTCCTCTGGGACTAAATCCTGGTCATGCTCCTCTTCGGCCTCAGACGCCGTATCATCATGCATCTCTTCATCGGTACCCGGATTATAATCCTCGTCAGAAGATGCCATCCTCAGCTCTCTACAATAACAACAAACATCAATTAGCACAAAGAAGAGCTAAGAAAGTAGCAACTCCCCCAAACTTGCCTAGTGCAAGTAAATCTACCAATTTCAAGCACAATAAAGCATGCCCGTAGCCAAGTAACCACCCAATCATGCAATTCATACCAAACCCAAGTGCAAAACAACAAGCAATAGCCACAGAAACCACAATGTACACATGGGAAAGGCACAAACCAAGCAACAGTAAAGGGGGTGCATAATGATCCTAGAACTCAAAATTGAACCACAACTAGGCATGCCCATTCCCAATTGACCACCCAATCATGCAATTAACACCAAAACCAAGTGGAAAACATACATCATGAAGCAATTTAAACATAATTCACAATTTGGTAAGGTGTAATGTGGGCAACAGTAAAGGGGGTTCAATTGGGGTGCTCAATTCCTCAAAAAGTCATGAATATCAACAATTAAGCAACATGGAACTCATATCGATTCTCCAACAACCTAGAACGAACAAATGTAACCCGATATATGCACAAATTTGAAGCAAATTCAACAGTTCAACCCAATGCACAAAAATGAAAAACTAGGGCCCAAGCATTCAAACTATGCACAAAATCAGGAATAGGGAGCAACTAATCAAAAGATAGAGAGAAGAAATGGTTTACCTTGAGTGGATAGGAGTAGAGGGGCGGAAATTGCGATCGGGAAGGAGAGGTGACTGTGTGTGTCGAAAGATAGAGAGGAGAGAGTGAGGGAAATAAGAGCAGTCAGCGTGTTTTAAAGAACAGACTTCGCGCGTCTATTTCGATCGACAGACGCGCCAATTTTCTTTTTTTTATTTAATTAAATGAATGCATACGAAATTTAAATTTAAACTCTAACACACTTGTGTCGATCGACAGACATTCTGTCGATCGACACAATTAACGACTCGACAAAATTTGAATTTAACAAACGTGTCGATCGACAAGATTCTTGTCGATCGACAGACATAACAAATTGACAGAATTTTGAAAGTGGCACTCTGTCGATCGACAGGAATGTTGTCGATCGAAACAGAGGCCGTTTTTATTATGATTTATTTCTTGTCAATCGACAGGATTTCTGTCGATCGAAACATAGGCTTAATTTTAAAAATCGAATTGAAAAGCTGGAAATTTATTCTAAGGCATGAAATAAATCCTAAAATACCTAAGACTCAAAAAATTGACTCTCAAACTGAAATAAAGCAATAAAATGATGGGTTACCTCCCACCAAGTGCTTTATTTAACGTCGTTAGCTCGACGATACCTCAACTCACGGCCGGTTCAGATAATGCACTTCTACATCTCCAATCTGCATGTAGTAGCGCTTGACTTGGTTTCCATTAACTCTGAAGATTGTGTCAACCTGACCAGCTAACTCCACCACTCCATTGCTGGTAATGTTGACCACAGTATATGGTCCATTCCACTTAGACTGCAGCTTTCCTGGCATGAAGCGGAGGCGAGAATTGAAGACCAGGACCAGATCCCCTTTGTAGAATTGTCGCCTCTTCAGGCCTTGATCATGGAATCTCTTGGCTTGGAGTTTTTAATTCATGGAGTTCTCATAAGCTTCCTCACAGAATTCGTCCATCTCATTCAAGTAAGCAGCTCGGCTCTCAGCAACAGCCTTCCTATTCAGATTCAACTCCTTCACAGCTCTCCATGCCTTGTGCTCAAGCTCCACAGGAAGATGACAGGACTTACCAAAGACCAACTAGAATGGAGACATCCCAATCGGCGTCTTGAAAGCAGTACGGTAAGCCCACAGTGCGTCATCGAGCTTGAATGCCCAATCTTTCTTCATCTTGACAGTCTTCTCAAGGATCCCTTTGATCTCCCTATT
>JAPKLW010007173.1:886-15603 GCA_026898455.1 Plectranthus barbatus
AATAATTGCCTTAGATTAATAATAAGTTGTTAACTAGATCACTAAATCCATTATCCTTAATTAATAACTAATATAGCAATTTGGTATGAACTTGTTAACTAGCTTAATAATTTGACTAAGTTAATAAATCTTGATTAATAAGATAAAACTTAGAAGTCTTTGAATCTTGTTCTTTATAATTTTCGAATTGCATAATTTGTAATTGGGTAAATAAATGAATTAAGAGCTTAGATAATTATTTTAAGTCATAAACATTATAGTAATTTATTCGAACTTTAATTAGGTACTTTAATCTCCAAGAAGGAAGCATCAACTAGCGGTACTAAGTAATTGGATCCATCGAATCATTTGAGGTGGGCACTACTTTATCCTATCAAATGGTTTTTGCCAAATGTTTTTCCCAAAATGATTCTTTGTTTTGAGGCATGTTACACCGCAAATTGTTTTGGCACCGTATGATTATTATGATGACATGAATTGGTGGATGAATGATATATTGGAGATGTGTTGGATCGGGGAAGTGGCTACCCCCGTGGTATTGTAAGCCTAATGCATTAGCCCGGATAGTAATAAGACTACCGGTTGGGTAAGGGTGATTAAACCTTACCGGGTAGATAGCGAGTGGCCACTCCTATCTTACCCCTTGTGATTATGTGGATCATGTTACATATGAAATGTTGATATGTTGGGAAAATGATTATGTGGTGCCTAATTTGAGTGGGAGCTCCCAAGTGAGGAAAATATTTCTGCATATACATGATGATTTCAATAAAACTTGTATTATGCATGAGTGTGCGGTGTTTTCATGATATATGTATGTATTTGTTTTCGGGACACCGTGACCACTGGGTACCCGGGAGTACTCAGCCCCTATGCGCGTTTTCCCTGTGTGTAGGTACCGATTGATGAAGGTGAAGGTGGCGTTATGAGGAAGGGGATCGAAGGAGGAAACCGGAACGATTCTTGATTGTATTAATTGTTCGGTTTGTACTTCATTTCGAATCCATGTTGCTTTTGATTATATCTTTCGAATGGCATGTATTGCACCCCATGATTACTTGGATTTACGATCTAAACTTTCTAAATCTTATTTTGTATTAAGCTTTCAAATACTTGGATTGATTCAATGCTAGTTCATGAAATCTCTTATTATTCCTATGTTTCATTCTTGCCCAAGCATGCTAATTGTTCTTGTTCTCCTAGCATGATTTGATTTGTTGGTTATGGTATCGAAGCGACGAGCTATGTCTTCATACATAGTCTCATTTATACTTGCTTTCAAAATTGGAATATGCACTTATGCATTCTTTCAAGCATGACTTAAAATATAGTTCCATCATGTTTCTATAAATTATTTGACTCCATTTTTCCGCTGCGAACTATTTATCTCTTTTCCTTTCAAGCATTCGTTAACTTATTGCCTCATCATGCTTGTAACTATTTAATTGATTCTAATTTCCGCTGCGAATTAATTATTTGAACCTCATTCTCTTATTTCAATTTCGATCAATCTTTACTTTCTTTCGCATGTTTAAATAATACTTCTTAAAACCACAACTTCCCTTAGCGTGCATTGTGTCGCACGTGGGACTGTCGCATAGGCCCGGTTTGGGGGCGCGACAGAAGGTGGTATCAGAGCGTAGGATTTTATTTGGCTCGGTACCTTGACCTCTTAAATTCGAGGTTTCCATTTTAATGCATGCTTATTTGAATTCCATGATCTACTCATTCCTAATCTTAATTGGAATATTTGCTTAGTATGAGCATGCATGCCTTCTTGAAATAATTGTTTGAATTCCTTGTGAATTTCCCTAAATTCCTTATGCTCATCTTCTTGAAATAATTGTTTGGATTCCTGGTAGAATTTCCATGTATTATCTATACTCATCTAGCTTTCGATTTGACAATTTTTGGATCCTTTGTGAAACTTCCATGATTTCTCTATGCTTACGAATCTCTTGACATGATTTTTCTTTGAATCTATCTCTTACCTTGATTTCCATTAAATCCATGCTTTAATTTAAAGAGATAGCAAATTTGAGCCTAATTCTTTCTCATGCAAAACTTGAAACCTATGTTCTTCCTATGTTCTTGAAAACATGCCATCAATTGTATTATTTGGATTATATGAGAATTTGGAACCATTTTGTATTCTTTGTTGGTTCGAAAATTGTGACCGTTGTTAAAACTCGATCCCTCTCCATAACGCACCACACCGTCATCAAACATTGAGGTACGCTTTTACGAGCTTAAAACTTTTTAAGAAATGTTTGTGCATAACGGTTGAAGAGAAATTTGAAATTGTTTTGAAGGAGCTTAGATTTTTTTTTTTTTTGAAGAAGCATGGTTTATGATTTAAAATACCACTTGGGAGCATATTTTGAAAATCTAAGGATTTTATGAAAGCATGAGTTTCAAAAGTTGTTGAGTTGAAATTCTATTATAATTGTGAAATACAAAGCATGAATTAGGAAAGCATGATTGAATATGAAACATGTGAATTTCTTGAATGATGTGATTAACTTGGTGAATTATTATAGCATGATTATATGGTAATTGAAACTTTGTGGTTACATTGATTTCGAGAATAAATAGAATTATTGTCATACATTGTTGGATTTTCTGTTTTTAGATTTTTATTAGGCTATTATATATTATGTAATGCGAAAGAATTTCGCATTTACATCGTCCGAATAACCTTAATATATATACTTAATCGTGATGGAATCCATCACAATCGATGTGAAACATCATACCTTAATACTTTTTATTGTATTAATTAATTGTTATTATTTCGCACGACTACCCCAACCGATCTCGTTCTCGCTAGCCATTTCTCAGTCTGCAGCCACGGTCATCCACCGCGGGCAACGACAGACACTCGAATTACAGGCAAAATGCCGTGGTCTCACTGTGGGGCAGGACCACAGGCGCGACAGAATCCGAAAAGGGACTGAACAAGCGCCGAATTGAACGGACCGGGTACACCAAGTTCATACAACTCCGAATAACTCTAACATTCGATACACTTTACTTCCATTAACCCAACACGATACATTTCTATGAATTACAAGCAAGCGATGATGAATCGTACAAATCATAGTATGGGAAAACCTCCGAATCAAGTCTAGAAGGTCGAACTAAGCGTTATGTCATAATTCCAAAGGGACGACAAAAAAAAAGATAGCAAGCTTGGAGGCGTACGAAAATATATTTATTGTACTAGTTAATCTTATTTTATCAAGGTGATTTATTAAAATGCGAAGTGGAAGATAAATGATAGCCGGACATGCATAATGTTTAGAATTGAAACGAATAGCGAGATACGTTATAGCATGATAACCCCACATGATTGATTGTAACTATGATTGATGATCAAGTAATACGCGAATAATTGTAAGAGAATGTTTATTTCCGCAAGCTAATCCGTTATTCAACTGCGCTTGACATTTATTGTGCCCATTTTATAGAATGCCGCCAAAAGGCCGACCCCGTATGAGAAATCTTCATGAAATCCCTGAGGATGAGGATGAGGAAAGCGAGGAGCAGGGGGAAAGAGAACAAGAGGCATCACCTCCTCCTCCACCTCGAAAGATTGGAGAAATATTTTCTGAACAAAAACCGCCTACTTATGACGGTACTGGAAGCCCCGAGAAAGCCGCCATCTGGGTGCGGGGCATGGAACGAATCTTTCGCTACCTCCAATGCACCGAAGAGGAGAAAATGATCTGTATGCCTTATCAGCTACAAGGCGAAGCAGATTATTGGTGGGAGAGCCATCTGAGCACCCTCACTGACGAGGAGGCTGCTACTGTTACTTGGGAAGAATTCAAAGCCGAACTATATGAGAGGTATGTCCCGGAAACGTACCAACTGAGCAAAGAAGAAGAATTCATGAATCTGAAGCAAGGAAGGGACACCGTGCAAGAGTACGATCGTAAGTTCTGCGCACTGTCGCGATATGCATCGGAACATATCGATACGGATAACAAGAAATTGAAAAGGTTCCGATCCGGACTGAGAAGGGAAATTCAGACTGCACTAGCTTGCTTGGAAGGACTGACATACAAGTCCGCACTGAGGAGGGCAATGGCAATAGAGGCAACCTTGCCTAAAAATACGTCGGTGCAGGCATCTCCCAGTCAACCACCTCGACAGGATAACAAGAGGAGGTTTGAACACTCTTCACGCCAGGGATTCCGACAGAACCAGCGCCCGTATAAGAGGCCATGGCAAGGAAACCAGAGGTTCCAATCTGGGAACCAATACTTCCAGAGAGCACCCCAGACTAACCGTGCTCCTGCTCCTATCAGAAGCAACTGCAATCGTTGTGGGAGAGACCACCTAGGTCGAGAATGCATGGCCAGGAATAATGTTTGCTACCAATGTGGGAGAATTGGACATTTTGCTGCAAGGTGTCCGAACAATGGACACAATAACTATAATCGGAAGCCTCCGCCGATTGGATCAGGACAGAATAGGCCGCAGCCACCCAGAAGAAATGCTCCTCCACAGAATCAGAACAGGAACCAGGCGCCACAACTACCACCACAGGCCAACCGTCAAGGGAGAGCCTTTTGTCTGACTCAGGGAGAAGATGCAGGAAAGGATGCCGAGAACCTCACAGGTATCTGCCAGATTTCAAGTATGCCTATCATTATATTATTTGATACCGGAGCCTCGCATTCATTCATCTCAAAAGCATGTGTAGATCTACTTGAGATAAAAACTGTAGGGAAAGAAAAAGCGCTAGACGTAGTGACACCCACAGGAGAAATTGTACTCATAGATCAATGTTGTCCAACTGTGGAAGTCGAACTAGGAAATGACCATATCTCAATCGAAAACCTCAACATTATGGACATGGCTTACATCGATATTATTATGGGCATGGATTGGCTAACCAAACGCAAAGCGATCATTGATTGCAAGGAGAGGAAGGTTTCGTTCACAGACTCCACCGGGAAGATCACCGACTTCCATGGATTTAGCAAGAGGCAAAGAGTACCCGTTTTATCGGCACTATGTGCAATGAGGGAACTAAATAAGGAAGGAAGCCAAGCTTACCTTGTTTGGCTCGATGGAGACGAAAGCAAGAAGGAAGAGATACAAGATGTCCCCATAGTTCGAGAATTTGAGGATGTATTTCCCGAAGAACTACCTGGATTACCACCGGACCGTCAGTTAGAGTTCACGATCGAATTAGAACCCGGAGCAGCACCAGTGTCGAAAGCACCATATAGAATGGCACCAAAAGAACTACAAGAGTTGAAGGCTCAACTACAAGAACTCTTGGATCTCGGATTTATAAGACCCAGTGTTTCACCCTGGGGAGCCCCGGTGCTATTCGTCAAGAAGAAAGACGGATCACTAAGAATGTGCATCGACTATAGAGAGTTGAACAAACTAACACTGAAGAACAAATATCCCCTACCAAGGATAGATGATCTATTCGATCAACTCAAGGGAGCCGGAGTCTTCTCAAAAATTGATCTCAAATCCGGTTATCATCAGTTAAAGGTTCGAGCAGAAGACGTTCCAAAAACTGCTTTCCGTACAAGATATGGACACTATGAGTTCACAGTGATGCCGTTTGGGTTGACAAATGCTCCTGCGGTATTTATGGACTTGATGAATCGAGTTTTCCACCAATACCTTGACAAATTCGTCGTAGTGTTTATTGATGACATCTTGATCTACTCTAAGGGGAAGGAAGAGCATCAAGAACATCTTCGGATCGTCCTGGAGACACTAAGAGCCGAGAAGTTGTACGCGAAGTTTAGCAAGTGTGCATTTTGGCTCAAGGAAGTTATGTTCTTAGGGCACGTCATATCCGCCGAAGGGATAAAGGTCGATCCTAACAAGATCCAAGCAATACAAGAATGGAAATCACCGAAGAATCCGAATGAAATCCGGAGTTTTCTAGGCTTGGCAAGCTACTACCGACGATTCATAGAAGGATTCTCGAAGATAGCGAGGCCAATGACGCAACTACTAAGGAAAGGTGCAAAGTATGAATGGTCGGAGGCTTGTGAGAAAATTTTCCAAAGGTTGAAGGAGCTACTGACCACTGCACCCGTACTAGCTGTACCTGAAGATGGAAAAGTCTTCGAAGTCTACACCGATGCGTCAAAGAATGGATTGGGATGTTTGTTAATGCAAGGTGGGAAAGTGATAGCATATGCTTCCCGACAATTAAGACCACACGAGCTTAACTATCCGACGCACGATCTAGAACTAGCCGCTGTGGTACACGCACTTAAGATTGGAGACACCATTTATATGGTGTTAAATGTGCAATATTCACAGATCATAAGAGCTTGAAATACTTCTTCGAGCAGAAGGAGCTAAACATGAGGCAACGACGATGGTTAGAGTTAGTCAAGGATTATGACGTAACAATCAACTACCATCCCGGAAAAGCTAACAAAGTTGCCGATGCCCTAAGCCGAAAAGGCTATGCGAGCGCAGCTTATTTGACTGCATCTGAGGACTTGATCAGTGAATTCGAAAAACTCAGACTTGAAGTTATTATACCGAGTTCAAAGGAAGAAGGAGGAAGTCTAGCCGCCATGGTAGTAATCCCCGAACTGAGACAACGGATCATTGACCTACAAAGGCAGAGCAAATCATTAGAAAAGATCCGAGTAAAAGTTCGACAAGGCCAAGAGGGAGACTTCACCGAGGCACCAGATAATACCTTACTGTTCAAAGGAAGAATTTGCATACCCGAAGACGAGGGTCTAAGAAAAGAGATTATGAAGGAGGCGCATGACACTCCGTATACCGCTCACCCCGGAGGAACCAAAATGTATCAAGATTTGAAACAATCGTTTTGGTGGGAAGGTATGAAGAAGGATATATCCGAGTACGTGGAGAGTTGTCTGATTTGCCAACAAGTCAAAATACTACATCAACGCCCGTACGGTAAATTGCAACCGTTAGAAATACCTGAGTGGAAGTGGGAGCACATAGCTATGGATTTCGTAACCGGTCTGCCAGCAACACAGAAAAAGAATACGAGCATATGGGTAATTGTCGATCGACTGACCAAGAGCGCTCACTTCCTACCAGTTCAGATAACTTTTGGAGCCGAAAAGCTAGCACAAATTTACGTGCGAGAAGTAATCCGACTGCATGGGTTACCTAGCTCCATCACCTCCGACAGAGATGCCAAATTCACTTCCAGATTTTGGATGAGCTTGCAAAGAGAACTAGGGACTCAACTAAATTTCAGCACTGCTTATCATCCTCAAACAGATGGACAATCCGAAAGAACGATTCAAATCCTAGAAGACATGCTGAGAGCAGTCGTACTCGATCAAGGAGCGAATTGGGAGCGAGTTCTACCACTAATTGAGTTTGCTTACAACAACAGTTATCAGTCAACCATCAAGATGGCACCGTTCGAAGCACTATACGGTAGAAAGTGCAAGTCATCTCTCTACTGGGACGAGGTAGGCGAGAGGAAGGCACTTGGCCCTCAAGCGGTAGAAGATATGATTAAATCGGTCCGTCAGATCAAACAAAGGATCAAGGAAGCACAAGACCGACAAAAGTCGTATGCCGACACCCGCCGCAGTGAATTGAAATTCGAAACAGGGGATAAGGTCTTCTTGAAAATATCCCCCTCGAAAGGAGTGACTCGTTTTGGGATGCACGGGAAATTAAAGCCAAGATATGTAGGTCCGTTTGAGATCCTTGAAGAAGTGGGCCCAGTATCTTACCGATTGGCCCTGCCGCCAAATATGGGCGACATTCACAACGTGTTTCACGTATCTCAACTCCGCAAATATGTCTACGACCCTAGACATGTTATCCATCATCATGAGGTGAATGTACAACCGGACCTCCATTACCGTGAGATGCCAGTAGCAATCCTCGATAGAAAAACTCAAGAGCTCCGCACGAAGAGTATACCAATAGTGAAAGTACTGTGGAAACATCACGATGTTGAAGAAGCTACTTGGGAACTAGAAGAGAAGATGAAAGAAAAATACCCCGAGCTATTTCAGTAGACTTTCAATTTTCGAGGACGAAAATTTTTATAAGGTGGGTAGGATGTAACGCCCCGTATTTTTCCAACCTTTTATTTAATAAATTACGAAACAAATGTCGCTACAACCATTATATTATTAATATCATCAAGCGACTTCTCTATGATATCCGAATTATAGCCGCGAGGATGAATAGTAAAATTCGATAAATAAATAACGGATGACGATCGGAATAATTTATTCGACTCGGAAATATTTAATATTATCGTAGCGACGCGATTGGGCCGAGTTCATTATTTAAGCCCAGCCTTTTTATTTATTTGGAGAATTGGGCTAAGAGGACTCTATTTATTTTAATATGTTGGGCCAAATTAAATAGGAGCCCACATGAGAATAAATAAAATAGCCCAACTAATTAATTTAGCAAGTCCATGTATATTTCCTTATTTAAATTCATAATTATCGAAATAAATATCGAGATGAGAATTTTAGTCCGGAAAATATTTATATTATATTGATATCACCTCCGAGGCAAATTCCGGAATTTAATTCCATTAAATGGGATACCCCATATTTTTGACACACACATATATATATATATACACGAGATGATGATCGATTTTAATCGCGAGCCGATGGACATATGATCGAGTTGTTGGAATAATTAATTCCCTACTTATTAATTTTATTAGCCATATTATTCCTATTTTAAAGATGAGAACTTAATTAAATATGGGAAGACCCATATTATTATTTTATGCCCAAATATTCATACGACGTCCGATTGAGACGATTCGAAATGCCAAAGCAAGAATTCGAAGAGAGAAAAATTGTCGTATCATTTATTTAAATTATCGGATGCAAGACCATAGTAATATAATTTAATTAGTGATCATGGGATATATTTATTCCATCATATATGTAGTGATATGATTGCTCTAGCCCCTATTTTGGAAATTCACCTACAAGGGCAATGAGTTACAAAATAGAATTTAAATCATTAGAGGGCAAACATGGAAAGTATAGTTGTGATCATTACACACTATCAATCAAAGCATGCAACACTATTTTTATACTCCACCCTCTCATATTTTCCCTCACCAAAATCGACATACACGCCCCCATAATTGTTGAAAATTCCTTTTTTTTTTATTTTATCTCCATAAATCATTACAACCTTATATTAAATCATGCAATTATTTTTCCTACACTCCAATTATGAAAGATGGAATATTATTATTAATAATAATTATTCCCCACCATAATCACTACACTTCAATTATGAAAGATGGAATATTATTATTAATAATAATTATTCCCCACCATAATCACTACACTCCAATTATAAAAGATGGAATATTATTATTAATAATAATTATTCCCCACCATAATCACTACACTTCAATTATGAAAGATGGAATATTATTATTAATAATAATTATTCCCCACCATAATCACTACACTACAATTATGAAAGATGGAATATTATTATTAATAATAATTATTCCCCACCATAATCACTACACTTCAATTATTTTTTCCAAAGTTCATTTAATCATTCCACTCCACCCCATTATCACCAAAAATTCATTTTATTTTTTTTGGTGGATTAGTTGGTGGATATTCCAAATGGGAACCACATATTTATTATTTTGGCAATTTTTAATCAAAAGTTATTCCCTTCTTTGCCTATAAATAGGGAGTGTATTTGCATTCATTAATCATCCCATAAGAAGAAAAAACATTTGGTGTTTGTTTCTTCTCTCTAAGTTCTTCTTATTCCTTTGTGCATTTTTCTTGCAATTTTTGGTGATCTTTGGGCCAACATAAAACACCTCCAAAACAGCCCCTTTGAAGCTTCAATATCCAACTCTTCCCCCACCTATTGAGCCTCCATTTTTACATAAACCTTATCTCCTCAACCTCCTCTACGCAATGACGTAAGAAGCCCTATGATCGGAGCACATTGATCTCAAGCACGAAGTGGAATCAAGCTTCAAGTAGATGATTTCTACACTCTCTATTACCTCCTTGTTATGAATATGTGATTGCATGTAGGATCAAGAAGTCACAAATTAAATTCTTAAGGGAAATGGATTAGATGAGCATGCCTAGGCCTAAGCTTGTTATATGTTGCATATTGATGAGCATAGAACATATATATATATATGATTGCATGTTTGATCAAACCTAATAATCATGACCTTTCATGTTAAAGTTGATATTCAAACTTAGATGGATCTGAAAATGATATATATGAAGCTTGGGAATGAGATAATGGCATGTATGTTGAGAAATCATGTGTTGATGAATTTTGAGAGCATGCCCTGTTTTGGACAGTGATTAAAATGCTTACGGCTGATTCTGTGATGGTTGTATTGAGTTGATTTTAGAACTGTATAAACTATAACGAGTTAGGAATCTGTGGAATTTGGAAATTCATGAATCGGAGTTGTAAAACTCGAGTTTGAAGCATTTTAATAATGTGTGGCAGATTCTGGCAGTTTAAATTTCACGGCCTTAGAAATATATTTCTGCACTTTGGAAAAATCTGATTTTTATAAAATGCACTCTAGACATGTTAATTAGTAATATGTATAAAAATCAAGTCATTTCACTTAGTGGATTAATTATTAAAAATTCGGGAAGTTGACTCCTGAAATCTGAAAATGCTGAAACTTAATTAAGAAATTGCTTATGTTAGGCTTCACCGTTTTTAAATGAAAATTCGTTTTAACGAACCGTCACTTCGAGCACGTGCACTTTAAAATCTTGTTTTTATAAAATTAAAATCAGCCTCATTGGATATCTAGATCATTTTTGTTGTTATCTTGAAAATGGACTAGTTAACTAGATAATAACTCATATTTTGGACTTAGAATAATTTTATTAATTTTCAGATTTCACTAAAATATTCTAAGGCCTAAATGCATAATTGGTTCACTTAATTAATTAAAAATAATTGCCTTAGATTAATAATAAGTTGTTAACTAGATCACTAAATCCATTATCCTTAATTAATAACTAATATAGCAATTTGGTATGAACTTGTTAACTAGCTTAATAATTTGACTAAGTTAATAAATCTTGATTAATAAGATAAAACTTAGAAGTCTTTGAATCTTGTTCTTTATAATTTTCGAATTGCATAATTTGTAATTGGGTAAATAAATGAATTTAGAGCTTAGATAATTATTTTAAGTCATAAACATGGTAGTAATTTATTCGAACTTTAATTAGGTACTTTAATCTCCAAGAAGGAAGCATCAACTAGCGGTACTAAGTAATTGGATCCATTGAATCATTTGAGGTGGGCACTACTTTATCCTATCAAATGGTTTTTGCCAAATGTTTTTCCCAAAATGATTCTTTGTTTTGAGGCATGTTACACCGCAAATTGTTTTGGCACCGTATGATTATTATGATGACATGAATTGGTGGATGAATGATATATTGGAGATGTGTTGGATCGGGGAAGTGGCTACCCCCGTGGTATTGTAAGCCTAATGCATTAGCCCGGATAGTAATAAGACTACCGGTTGGGTAAGGGTGACTAAACCTTACCGGGTAGATAGCGAGTGGCCACTCCTATCTTACCCCTTGTGATTATGTGGATCATGTTACATATGAAATGTTGATATGTTGGGAAAATGATTATGTGGTGCCTAATTTGAGTGGGAGCTCCCAAGTGAGGAAAATATTTCTGCATATACATGATGATTTCAATAAAACTTGTATTATGCATGAGTGTGCGGTGTTTTCATGATATATGTATGTATTTGTTTTCGGGACACCGTGACCACTGGGTACCCGGGAGTACTCAGCCCCTATGCGCGTTTTCCCTGTGTGTAGGTACCGATTGATGAAGGTGTAGGTGGCGTTATGAGGAAGGGGATCGAAGGAGGAAACCGGAACGATTCTTTGATTGTATTAATTGTTCGGTTTGTACTTCATTTCGAATCCATGTTGCTTTTGATTATATCTTTCGAATGGCATGTATTGCACCCCATGATTACTTGGATTTACGATCTAAACTTTCTAAATCTTATTTTGTATTAAGCTTTCAAATACTTGGATTGATTCAATGCTAGTTCATGAAACCTCTTATTATTCCTATGTTTCATTCTTGCCCAAGCATGCTAATTGTTCTTGTTCTCCTAGCATGATTTGATTTGTTGGTTATGGTATCGAAGCGACGAGCTATGTCTTCATACATAGTCTCATTTATACTTGCTTTCAAGATTGGAATATGCACTTATGCATTCTTTCAAGCATGACTTAAAATATAGTTCCATCATGTTTCTATAAATTATTTGACTCCATTTTTCCGCTGCGAACTATTTATCTCTTTTCCTTTCAAGCATTCGTTAACTTATTGCCTCATCATGCTTGTAACTATTTAATTGATTCTAATTTCCGCTGCGAATTAATTATTTGAACCTCATTCTCTTATTTCAATTTCGATCAATCTTTACTTTCTTTCGCATGTTTAAATAATACTTCTTAAAACCACAACTTCCCTTAGCGTGCATTGTGTCGCACGTGGGACTGTCGCATAGGCCCGGTTTGGGGGCGCGACAACAATCAAAAACCAAAAACTGAAAATCAAAAAAAAAAAAAAAAAAAAAAAAAAACAAACAAACAAACTTGAATACCAAGAGGTTCATGGAGGAGGTTGCTCGGATGAGGATGTTTTAGATCCAGACAGTTTCTCCACCAGCTCCACAAGCGTTTTGTATTGAGCCTCCCTCCTTTTCTCCTCAGCTTCTTCTCTCCTTCTTTCTTGCTCCTCCTTAAGCTCCTCTCCTCCTTTTCTTTTCGACGCTCCTCTTCCCCCTTATTGACAATATCAAGAGGGTCGAGACGGTTGTTTTGATGGAGGAGATGGACTCAGACGTTTCAGCTTCTTTCTTGTCCTTCTCATCAAGTCTTGCTTTGATCTCCTTGATAAGCTCATATTTCTACGCACTTATTGCATTGTTTTCTTATTTATTTTATGCATTTTTGTTTGTTTTCTTAAATAAATAGAGCATGAGTTTTTTTTGGAGGGTATTATGTTTGTTGTGCAAAGTTTTGTAGGTAACCCATTATTTTATTTCTTTTCTTTCCAATTTTTGTTTTTATTTTGTTCTTTTCATCTTTTCTTGGTTTTTGAAAAAAAAAATTGAGTTTTGTTTCGGTCGACATGCCTTCGTGTTGGTCGACACAGATGCTGGCAACGTGGCATACTTCGATCGATTTAGAGATCAACGTAAAAGGCTCTATGTCGACCGGCGTGGGCATGTGTCGGTCGACGCGGAGTGCAAAAAGCTGAAAGTTCACGCCGCCGAGGTCCGAAAAGAAGGATATAAAAAATTGGTGTCTGAGACCAATATTCGAGGTACAGTTTCAATCCCTAAATCTGATTTTCAAACTTATTCTCTCTGCTGGGAGGAAGACTAAGGGAATTGAATACTAGGGAGTATGAGATAGTCTCAACGGTGAGAGGAAAGGAGGTAAGGCTGAACCCCGAGTCAATTCATGAGGTTTTTTTTTTTTTCCGAATTTGGTTAACAATTTTTAAATGTGGAGGGATTATCACAATATTAGTCAGAGTTCATGTTCCATGAATTATAGTTAAAATATTTAACCATTTGAGGTGTACAGAGCTGTGGTGTTGCTGGTACGAGTATCTATTGCCAGCCACACAACACTACACTATTATTATGGAAAATATTCTTATTCCCTCCAAAACACTCTCCATTATCTTTTTACGTTTAATTTTAAATATACATTAAAGATTGAGCTTCTCGATATGAACACGTGAGAGCACACATGCGATTAAAGTTGAAGGCTTTAAAAATATTCGAGTGTATTCATTCTAATGGCAACATTTTAAGAATTTTATTAGAATAATAATGTGGACAAGGGTCCGAGAGAATAGATGCCATCGTAAGATATAATAATGTGGACAAGGGTCTGTTCTTTACGGAGTTTGAGCCGCTCGAAGTGCTCTTATCCTTGTTACGATACTAAGATCGTATCACATATCCGCAAAGCTCACAATGATACACCCAACGGTTGAGCAGCAAATCTTTGCGGCATACATCACATTCACAGCCAAACTCGATATACTCGAGGGGGGGGATAGAAAGCAAGAGAGAGAGGGTGGTGGTGGTGGAGGTGGTGGAAATCAGCTGTGGCGGGCAAGGTGGCGCAACGCTCGTGGATCCATTACTGCCAAGTGATGCAGACATAGGATCTGCCGGTCTCCATTGCGCCACAGGCATCACACTTGAAGGAGTGCTTTCTCTTCACCAGAATCAGTGGATGCTTGGGGTGACTCGGGTGCATCATGCCTGTCTTGGGGTAATAGCCTTCTATCACCACATTTCTTGCATCCGTAGGCCGCCTCTTCCCTGAAAATCCTATGACACCCCTGACATCTATAGCCCTTATCAGTTTCTATGAGGGAGAGAGGATGCTCATGGATGAAATGATCCAGACTCTCCTCCATCTCCATCTCCTTCTCTTCCTCACTCATCATCATCATCACGCCTTCTTTTTTTTTCTTTTTTTTTTTAATCTTGCTCTTACCAAAATTCGAGCTCATGCATCCAATTGGATTTGTTCTTGTCATATATGCCTGGTTGTTAGTTGGTAATCCATCCCAAGCAAAGCATCTACCAAACTGTCATCTTTAAACAAAGCATCTCACAAACTATCATCTTTGAACATTTT